>CAUYLG010018013.1:0-250171 GCA_963573385.1 Cacajao melanocephalus | reverse complement strand
AGGGTGGGGAGTTGGGGAGAGATAGCATGGGGAGAGATGCCAGATATAGGTGATGGGGAGGAAGGCAGCAAATCACACTGCCATGTGTGTACCTATGCAACAATCTTGCATGTTCTTCACATGTACCCCAAAACCTAAAATGCAAAAAAAAAAAAAAAAAGAATTTAGAGAGGAAAGAAGTGAAGGGAAAAGAGGAGTAGTGAGAAATATCAGAAGGTCCAAATGTCTGTCTCCTAAGGCATTTATAAGAAATGCCGTGTAATCATTTTCTCCCTGAGATTCATAGGAAAGAAAAGAATGTGATAAAGTCATTTCTTCATCTTTGATTTCTTCTGTTTTCTTTGGCTAAACTACCAAAAGCCTTCTGAAACACAATTAAAGATCCATATATATTTGAATGTCACAGAATATGCTCTTGAGACATTACCCGAAAGAGTGACATATAGCATATGCTTGTGCTAGGTATTTTTAAATATAAAAGTGGTTTTAATGTGTGTGAGAAAATAACAGAAACAAATTATTGGTTAGGTTTATGAGGATTAACAGAAGACAATATGCTTGTGCTAGTCTGCAACCAGTTCTGGGAGAGTTTTTGTGTAATGCGAATGTGTCTATGTAGAATTATTACCATAATCTACAGCAGTGGTGGGACCCAAGTTCCCTCACAATAACATAGATTGAATTATGCAATTTAATAACTTTGGAAAGAGCTTTATCATGAAACTGAATGTGTCCAGTGGTTTTTATATTGCTCAGACCTCTTATAGATTGTTTTCTCTGACACAATTTCTATAGCCTTATAAAACTTCTCCTGTGTTTAACCTGTATGCATGAAACCCATGAGATGAAAAGTCCAATACTGCCGAGGTAGCAATTGCATTCCCTGTAAGGAAGACCACATGTTCCCATAAACTTTAAAGACAGAGCATAATTTTACTTTTCTCTCACAAAATATTTCTAATACTTAAGTGTACACCCTGACCCAAGCATATTTGAGGTATATTCAAAAGCTGTTCAAGGACAAAAGTGAAAATATTCAGGAATGCAAACAGTTCTGTGTATTCATAAAGGGCTGACCATTCCATCACAGATCACTGACTTTATGTCTCATTGGCATATGTTTCTCTTGCTTTTGAGAAAATGACTTGTAGATTATTATAAGGGAATAGTTTCTATTCTATTGATGTTGCCACTAGCAGATGAAGATCTAAGCCCTCTTCATCCACCCCCCACAAAATAATTACCGTACCTTGGAAGACACCACCCTATCCTATACTATACAAGACATCACACTGTCTTCACCAAGCCGTGTCTGAACAGAAGAACTCCACGGAGCAGTTGGATTGGAATGACCATGTTGCTTGCTATTTCAGAACAGTTTTAATAAAAATTCTTTCACCTTGATCAATCTGTACTCTTCAATTTATAACTGAGACACATTATGGTACAGTATTAGCACTTGAAATCATCTTATAACTGCTTGCTTTCCTATTTGGCATCACTATTGTACCACCTTAGAAACTGCTTCTATTGACCTTTAGATTAAAAATATGTTGAATTATCATGATTGACACTTTTGAAATGACTCATTCTTGCCAAACACAGCATAACAACTTTTTAACATTCCCTTTTCTTTACAACTGCCGCCACTTTCATTATGTGAAATATGGCTGTATTATACACCGCCTCTCATTGCCTAACATGATTTTTTTCAGAGTTCAGGAAGATTTACATTTGGAGTTAAATGTTTCAGTGATTGCTCTGTTGGGTTTCATTATACCAGTGTAGTTAATCAAAGCAAGTCTGGCCTTGCTACCATGATTCACTGTATGGTTTTTTTGAACTTAATCATTTACACAGAATGAATATACACATTATCACCGGGGCTGGATTTCTTTAACAGCCTGCATGACATGGTACTGTAATGCCTTTGTCAACTGCTAGTTTTCCCAGGAACTCTGCAGTTTGCTGGGGTTTTTGAGAAGTCATTTCATTGATGGGCTTTCGATTAGAAAAAGGCAACTAGGAAGCCCCTAGGTGGAGCTGCAGAGAGCAGAGGAAATGCCCACTGACTTGCGTATCACTAAGAGGGGGCTAACCCGGAATCCTCTCATTTGTAACAGAGTGTTTCTTTTCATAGTATGTGTGGTCTTCACAATCATAATTAACAAGTAACCTTTCTTCACTCTCATTTCTAATACCATCATAAATTATTGGCTGTTGGCATCTGGGTAGGGTTTGGCAGACCTTGAATTTTAAGTCAGCCTGAGAGAATTACAGGGATTGTTGTTTTTAAACTGAAGAAGCTAATTGTATAAGCATTAACATATGTGAACCAGGCCTACCAAGCCTAATTTCTGAGCAGCCAGCAACGATGCTCCTACGGACACCAGATTCCTCGGCAAAAAAGCGGACACACATTCGACCGGAACCAGTGGAGTGTAGGGAGCCTGTTCCACGCCCATGGAATCCAATGTCAATTTTTCAGGAATTCTATGAGCTGGTTCTTAAACGCCACCATTATTTAAAAATCAAAATACATAAACTTTTAATTAAATAAATTACATTCTTAAAAAGATGATAAATACTCAAAACTCATCACTTTCTAAATATTCTACAATATGTAATTTTTTACACTCTTGGTTATTTGTGTCTATGGTATCTGTATGGGGGAATACTATGGAATTTCTCAACTCTGTTTTCAGTGTTGTCATGTTGGTAGACTGAAATCAGTCACAATGAGAGTATTTGTATCACAGAAATAGCAAATGCTACAAACCAGGACTTCATTTGTTGCTTTGCCTGTGCCTTGTGTGTGAGGGAAGTACTATTTAATTTTACCTACCAGAAAACTAAGTCTCAGAAAAGTTCAGTAAGTGATTTTGGACCTAGGATTCCACTGGAGGGTTTTCTGACTTTGCAAATCCATTCGCTTCAGTCTTCTGTTCTATACCTCCCTTTAGCGGGGTTTTCCTGCCACTGTATACGCACTCATAAAAACTCTTGGTGGCATTAACTGCTGTTTGGTTAGCGTATTCATTGTACTTCTTGGGTAAGATATAACTTAAGTATGTTTAAGTTGCATATGCATTTTTTTTCCAAAGAACCAGTTATACATTTACCAACATTTCATTCTTCAGAGTTCAAGTCTCGATTGAAACAAACCTATCCCCAGAACATACTGAAAAGTACTTTCTGGAATTAAATATATTTTACTTCTGTTCATTAAAAGATCCAACTACTAGAATTTACAAGTTATTAAACTTCTCATTGCTTTTCTGCAACTACTCTTTCAGACTCGGCATCACTGCCTCTAATGTGTTTTCTGGCATTTCCCAAAATGTTCCCATTTGGTTTCAACATGTAAGCAACATGAAGGCTATAGAATCAGAAATGTGAAATGAAGGCAGCTACACACAAACACAAATATGCACCAGCCCAAGCACACAGGTTTAAGGGGCTTTGAAAGAATCAGGTTTTGGACTACCTGAGCCTGTCTTCTTTGCACACCATTCTGATTTGCTTTCCATGGAGAAAACAACCCCTCTGTGAGAAACTTGGGTCATTTTTCAATCAAATACTGCATTGCCGATATAGGATGAAGGAAATAACTGGCATGGTTGCTGAGAGATGGAGACTACAAGTCTAATAAAATTATATTGGGCCTACCCACTTCTGTTTCAGATTTCCGTAGCGTTCTCTGATACAAAAGAAGTATCAAGTTGGCCGGATGCTGTGGCTCATGCCTGTAATCCCAGCACTTTGGAAGGCCAAGGTGGGTGGATCACCTGAGGTCAGGAGTTCGAGACCAGCCTGACCAACATGGTGAAACCCCATCTCTACTAAAAATACAAAAATTAGTTGGGTGTAGTGGTGGATGCCTATAAACCCAGCTACTCAGGAGGCTGAGGCAGGAGAATCACGCGAACCTGGAAGGTGGAGGTTGTAGTGAGCTGAGATCGTGCCACTGCACTTCAGCCTGGGCGACAGAGCGAGACTCTGTCTCAAAAAAAAAAAAGTACTAAGTTGTTGTGGCGTGTGTGTGTGTGTGTGTGTGTTTATTTTTGTCTGATATTTAAATTTTGTTTGAGTGAGAGAATAAAAAGTACACATGCTCTATTAGTGGAACCCCTCTAATGGAATATTTTATCCTCAGCCCCAAAGCTCTTTAAATGGTGATCCAGAAATCTGACCTCCGGACACATTTCAGTCTTTCTGTTCATCATTGGTACCATATGCAGCAAAAATTACCTTCACCTTTACTGCTGACCCTGGAAGTCACTGCACTCTCACAACTTTATCTGCAAAGGCACGAAGATTATTTCTTCAAAACGTTAGTCACAGCAAATACTTTCCTCCTGTGTACTGCCATCAACATTGTTGCCTGTTTGGTAGCTTTTGATGAAAAGAAACTGACAAGTTTCTGCCTCACACCTGACTTTAGAAAGGCCCTTAGATACTTATAATGGAAATTGTTTGGTTTGTTGCAGTTAGTTACAAATGGTACTCTAATTTTCCAAGAAGGTTTGTTGCAACATGCAAAACAAACAAAAGAAAGGTAGCAAAACTCTTCAAGCAGTTACAAAATTTTTATTCAAAGGCGAATTAAGTACACAGGGTAACAGAATTCAT
Source organism: Cacajao melanocephalus (assembly GCA_963573385.1). Taxonomy (NCBI): domain Eukaryota; kingdom Metazoa; phylum Chordata; class Mammalia; order Primates; family Pitheciidae; genus Cacajao; species Cacajao melanocephalus. Next base: position 245,539 of record CAUYLG010018013.1, on the reverse strand, counting down.
TTAACTGTAAAACCTAAAAACAGAAGAACAGAAGACTGCTTATCACAAATTTTGTCAACTGTTGATATTTTGTTTTTATTCTTTTACTAAAAATGCACTGCAGCAGGTGTTTTTCCTTATACATGTATACGTTTCCTCCTTAGCTGGACTAATAATAAAGTATTGTGCAAACAGTAGGTGCATGAAAATCCTAGTCCACTAACTGACTTTAAAAGCTGTGGGAGGATTCTGCAAATTGACCCATTAAGCAGCTGTTCCCACCTAAAAGTTTGTCCTATGAACACTAAAATGCAAGATTAGACCTCACATAGGTTTGGTAATGACAATCTTGTCTAGTGTTAAATCCAGTATTCCAAAATTCTAGCCAGACAACAGGAAGCTAGAAACATAGGGACTGAGATGCCTGAAGGTTTGACCTTCCATGCTGTTTTATAAAGGAACATTTATAGCCTGTTTACTTGAGGTTGCTTGGGGGGAAAAAAGCAGTGATTGTGTGCTTTAAACCTTTAGGAGAAAAAAAAAACAGTATGCTTTGGAGTAATTCAATTTAGTTGAATGAGCAACTTTCATTCTGGAGTTTAGTTTTAAACGGCTGACATGTTCTGTGACTTTAGCCAAGTCACTTTAACTCATCCTCTATGTCATATCTACGAAAAGGGAAAAATAGTGCTTCACTGGAAATTTTCCCTAGAGTTCCAGAAGATGAGAATTCTGGCCTTGATGTTCACAAGTGCTCAGAAGACGAGCTGGGAGGCTCTTGTGCATTCCTGGCATAATGGGAGCAGGGAAAAGAAGCCATTCTGAAGAGAGGCACAGCTGCAGAGAGAAGCTTTCTCAACACAAAGCAAGAATCTGGCCTCTTGGAGTCTCTGAAACACTCAGATTCACTGAACGCAGACGGGGAGGAGGACTATATATACTTATATATTGATCTGCATGCTGGGGTTTCAAATGTAATTCATTATGTACCATTTCCTTTACCCTAATCCATCTGCTAAGGTTTTCTTCTCCTGTGCAGAAGGAATTTGAAAAAGAAATGCGACTTTAACTGAGAAGAGAGTAACAGCATGACATAGTTAGCACCACCTGCACTAAGAAAGATTCAAGATGGTATTTGTCAAATATTGGAAGATATGTGTCTGCTAGCTGAGGGATAACGGGATGTTTTCAGAGACTGTTTTAAAGTTCTATGGCCAAGAAAAAAAAAGCTGCATTTGCTTCTCATAATAGTGGTTATCATTTCTCTTGTGAAATGTTTATCTACTGATGATCTCACTATGGCTTCCTTTGGATTGTCTTCTTGTTTTATTTTCCCTCACTAGAAAAAGCAAACATCTTGGTTCCTGTCTCTTTCTATTATAAGTACCAAGCATGTGCAAAGTTAAAACAAAGGCTGCACATTTCCAAGGAACTGGATAAGTACAGTCTAGTGGATCCTAATGGGAATACCACAGTGTGGGCATTTGGTAGCACATGCGTGTTGATTTGGAAAAAAAAGTGGGAAGAAGAGATGGATAAAGATGAGAAGGAGGCAGAGTAAAGAGAAAAGAAAATTAAGTAAACACTGAAGAGCATAGCCTGTTAGATGGGAGTGAATAAAACACTACTCAGCTCAATTTATAGCCTGTCAACTATGCTTTACATATACATAATTCCTAAATTTAATCTATTCAAATCACCTAGTCTTCAATCAGGAATAAGCAAAATCAGTGTATCCTACCTAAATGGGTGTTTAAGTTTTTAATCTACTGGTTTGTTTATTATCCACACATATTGAAATATATTGACATCACAAAATTGCATTAGGGACAGAGTCTGCTCTATAGCTAAGGTTGGAGTGCAGGGGCTCAATCATAGTTCACTGCAGACTCAAACTCCTGAGCTAAAGCCATCTTCCTGCCTCAGTCTCTAGAATAGCTAGGATAGAATAGAATGTGCGTGCCATCACACCCTGATAATTGTTTTTTTTATTTTTTGGTAGAGACAAGTTCTTGCCATGTTGCCTGTGGTGGTCTCAAACTCCTGGGCTCAAGTGATCCTCCTGCCTTGGCCTCCCAAAGCACTGGGATCACAAGCATGAGCCACTGTGCCCAGCTCCAAAGTGTTTATTACAGCTTTATTTTTTTCTGTTACTCCTGAGACAAAAAAAAAAGTCATAAAATCATAGAATCATGTTACTAAAAATTTGGAGTCTAGAGAAAATGAGAACAAAATGTATTCATAACACAACCCATGACTACCATACCACTGTTGATGCCAGACTTTCACTTTTGTGTTCTTTCTCTTTTTACCTCCTGTTTTTATATAACTGCAATTATTCAAATATGTATATATACAAATTTTCTGTTTTACCTATTCTCCATAACATTATATTTTCATCATTCTTATGTTCTTACATGTTTCAAAAATAAAATTTAATGACTGCATATTATTTTTGAGTGAATTATAATTTATGCAACCTGGTGCTAAATCCAAAGAATATTCATATACATTACTTCAAAAACTGGAGTGCAAAAGATTGGAATACACCTAGCTGGAAAAAGTTAATGATGTTACTTTATAACAACTCCTCTATACTATTATGTACTGGGAAGCTCCAGGAGAGAAGCTTTCTTAGTGTGTTCTTTTCTCAAACTTCAACATGGATCCATTTTCACTGTGAGCATTATACAACGTGGTGTTCCCCACAGCACACTTTGGAAAACAGTGATATGACCATTCCCTATTGTTTAATAGCTAGGTTATTTCGCTATAATAAATAACACGAAAAGACTTTTCTATTTAGACTTATTTTCTGGGAAATTTCTCAAAAGTTAAAAGAAAGTTAAAATGTATATTATTAAGGTCTTTGATACATATCACCAAGTTTGTTTCCTTCCTTCAGAATCCTTCTGGCAAATATCATTTCCAAAAGTGAATATGGTATTATGCACAATCACTACTGCTCCTGGATTTGAGTATGAATGAGAAACAAACCAAGATATGATTGGCAATGTATTTCCACACTATACTAGGCACACACACTGTTAGTCTCCAGATGTATATGCTCATAAGATTTATGGGCTTTATGAGTTTCAAAGTAAACTACGCACATCTGACTATCGTATACTGAGATTATAGGCTAAGATTATTTTTTGCAAGTCATAAAGAGGCTAAAGATTGTGGTAATGTGTTTCTGAGATACCTAGAAAGGAGCTGACACATGGTGTATGCTCAGAAAATGTTTACTGCATAAAGGAATGATTACATGCATACCCACAAAATGTTTCCTTTTGATCATTTATCTTAAGATGGCCCCCCTTCACCCATTACCTTCTCACCATGGAGCACTTAGCTGCTGCTTAAAACCACAGATGCTCCAGGCTTGCCATGGAACTTCAATATGGCTGACCACAACTCCTTGAGATACTTGAAAACGCTTGTTCAAGGAATGATAGGAGCAGTGGGCCTTGGGAATTACAAGCCCCTTGCTACATATATGACCTCTTTGGCAAGTCTTGGACCTCTCTGGGATTCCATTACTTCATAAAGAAAATAACGATAATAATACCCCTTCTTGCGTGCCTAGATGTTCAAAGAGATACAAAAGCACTTTGAAACATTAATATCTCACTGAAAATAAAGATATTATGATTTTTACCAACTGCTTCCTAAACAGTGAGACAGAGAATGGAGTGCTAGGGGTTTGTGGATTAAAGAGAAAATGCCTGAAGCTAACACTGTTGTTTTTCCTGGAAGAACAAAAGTCTTCCCCCTTACTGGGATTTCCAGATTCTTCAGAAGTTGCCAGAAGCAGCAGACTTTAGAGTAATTTGCTGATTTAAAAGATATATATTATTGACAACTGGGACTATATGGCATTTCTTTTATCCTAGACTTTTAAAAATCAGGGTTTAATCAACATGATCCTGTGAAGTACTTTGACCCCTCATTAAAAAGCAGCATAAATAAAGGTGAGGGAGAAATAAAAGCAGTGCGGTAGATCCAAATAATAAATTAATGAAAACACTGTGATAATTATATGTAATTAGAGTAGACATTTAACATTTATGGGGTACAGACCTTTGGAATCCCCAAATTTGTGACTTCAGAAATATTAGTATAAGCATTCTTAGTGAGAGGCATGCATTTCTTGGACATAACTTTGTAACAAATGAGCTACAATATTATTTTAAACTTTAAAGTTTAGATCTTGCTCAAGTAATGATTTTCGCAGTGACTAGCACATTTTTCTGAACAGTTTCACGGATCTGGTTTCCTTGTTTCCACATCTAGTTTATGATGGTCTTATCTATATTATTTACTTAAGTCACTGCCAAATAGATATTACACTCATTTATTATCTAAAAACTCATAGTTACTGTCCATGGGCCCATTGTTCTTTACTTTATTTTTTTATTTTTTGAGACGGAGTCTCACACTGTCACCCAGGCTGGAGTGCAGTGGTACAAGCTCGGCTCACTGCAGCCCTCACCTCCCAGATTCAAGCGATTCTCCTGCCGCAACCTCCCTAGAAGCTGTGATTACAGGCATGTCCCACCACGCCTGACTAATTTTTTGTGTTTTTAGAAGAGACGGGGTTTCACTATGTTGCCCAGACTGCTCTCGAACTCCTGACCTCAAGTAATCTGGCCACTTTGGCCTTCCAAAATTGTGGGATTATAGGCGTGAGCCACCGCGCCCGGCCTATTCCTTATTTTTTACAGCTTTATTAAGGTATAATTGATGTATAAAAAACTGCATAGCTTTAATTTGATGAGTTTGAATATATGCAAATACCCATGATCACATCAACAAAACCAAGGTAATAAACATATCCATCACCACCAAAAGTTTCCTTGTGTCAGGGGATGGGGATGAGACTGGGAGGTGAGAACACATAATACCAGATCTATCTTAAACAAATTATTAAGTGCTTAACACCATATTGCCAATTATAAGCACTGTTTTATACAGCAGATCTCCAGAACTTCTTCATCTTGTATGACTGTAATGTAAATTACAGTTACCTTACAGTTAACCTCAAGTTGCATTGAACAGTCACTCCTCATTTCCCCTCCTCTTGACAGCTGGTAGCTACCATTCTATTTTCTCCTTCTGTACATTTGACTATTTTGGATACCTCATACAAGTTGTGAAGAGCCCATTATTTCTATATTTTTCCTTGTCTTTTTCTTCCTTCCTTCCTTCCTTCCTTTCTTTCGCTCCCTCTTCCTTCCTTCCTTCCTTTCTTTCTCTCCCTCTTCCTTCCTTCCTTTCTCTCCCTCTTCCTTCCTTCCTTCCTTTCTCTCCTTCCTTCCTTCCTTTCTTTCTTCCTCTTTCTCTCCTTCCTTTCCTCCGCCCTCTTCCTTCTCTCCCTCCCTCTTTCCTTTTTTCTTTCCTTCCTTCACTCTTTCCTTTTTTTCTTTTCCTTTTTTTGGCCTTTCTTCCTTCCTTCTTCCTTCTTTTTTCTGATACAATCCTGAGAACTATACGTTCTAAACGACATGCCAGCATGTCGTCTAGAAACATTTGTTGAATGTTTTCTTACATTTCTTCACGTTCATACCAGCACCAAGAGTTGGCATTTGGGAGAGGGTAATTAATTTTCCACAGAGAAATAAAGTCAGTTTGTTTGCTTGTTTTATTCATTTCATGAGAGTTACTGTATGCTATTCCCACCCTTGATGTTACCTTCTATGTGGAAACTCCTAACAGAATACCACACTTTTGGCCTCTCCCTTTCACTGTAGGACAGTGTTGCTCATTCAGGGGAGATTGCTTTGGCAATGTCTAGAGACACTCATCATCACTGGGGGATAGGATGGGTGCCAACAGCATCTAATGAGTAGAGGTCAGGGATGCTCCTAAATGTCTCGCAATACACAGGACAACCCCACAATAAATAATAATCTGACCTCAGATGTCAATGCTGCTGAGCATAAAAAACCCTAACCTAGGGAGAACTAGAATACAATTAAGCTTAGTTGTATTAAGAACTTCTGTGCCATTCCCTTGTCCTTTTTTTCTCTTTGATGTTTGCCTGCCTTCATCACATTAGCATGTGTTCACAGCATTTCATGGGGTAAGTTTACAGGGAGGACCTGCAGTTTGAGGGTGTAAGTTCAATGCAGAGGAGTGATGGCAAGCTCATACATCTGTGTTCCCTATGCCCTATTAGTTTAAAAAGGGCATTTTAATCTCCCTCTGCTTAAGTCCTGAATCTCTCTTTCTTTCTCAGTTCACTCTGGATGTAGGCAGGAAAGGTTACTATTTGGCGGGTTTCCTCAAGCTCCCGCGTTATGTCTAATGATGACAACGTAGATATAAACCCGAAATGGCCATCTGGGTGTACTGACTACCTAAGGCTCCTCCTTCTTCACACTAGCTCTGCTCATGAACAAATGGTCACAGCAGTGAATGTCGGAGGTCTGATAGTTGGGAAAATTGAGGTCCTGTAGAGGCAGAGAAACTGAAGAGCTAATTAATTTAAAAATGTAAGAATGACCATTAATGGAAACAAAATAAATATACGTGGTACCCTTTTGGGACATGCCTACTAGAATACCTGCTCCCAAATTAAAATGAACATAATCTTTCTCTCCAGAATACATTTTTCACAATAAACCCTACATTTTCCTTGAGGACCATGTTTCTTCTACTCTTGGTCTGTGTGAACCAACTCCATACCTGGCTTCACGGGTAGGCATGAGATAGAGAAACAGCCCATGGCTGCCTGGACTCTTCTGGGCCTCAGTAAATACATCAGCAATGGACGGAAGCCCAAATCAGAGCCAAACCAATATTTGAATTTTGCTAGAAAAAAACTGGAGAGGGACACTTTTTACTTCTGCTGGAGTTGGGGTATGAGTATGGTAGCCTGAGCTGCCATAAACAGGATGCATGAAACAGAAATCAACATTCAGAATTTTTTACAAACCAAGAGATTACGAGAAAGAGTTCAGATCCTGATGGTATCATGACTGAGATTCAATCATGCCAAAATCTTGGATTTCTCAGTCACATGAGCCAATGAATTTCACTACCACCATCCTTAAAAAAAAAAAAAGTTGGCCGAGTGCGGTGGCTCATGCCTGTAATCTCAACACTTTGGGAGGCTGAGGTGGGCGGATCATGAGGTCAAGAGATCAAGACCATCCTGGCCATCCTGGTGAAACCCTGTCTCTACTAAAAATATATATATATATTTATATATAAAATATATAAATATAAAATATATATTAATGCAAATATATATATTAAATATGTTTAATATATAAATATTTGTTTTATATATTAACATATATTTAATATATAAATATTTGTTTTATATATATATATATATATATATATTAGCTGGGCATGGTGGCATGCATCTGTAGTCCCAGCTACTTGGGAGACTGAGGCAGAAAAATTGCTTGAACCTGGGAGGCAGAGGTTGCAGTGAGCAGAGATTGTGCCACTGCACTTCAGGCTGGAGACAGAGCGAGACTCCAACTCATAAATAAATAAATAAATAACATCAGATAGAGTCTTAAGTAATAGAGACATCAACTGTAGACTCACTGTCTCAATTTGCCCCTAAATAAAATAATTCCTCCAAATTCAAGATATTTATACAGTGCTCATTGTCTTCCCAAATTATATACTCTTCATTCCCTCTCTTGATTTCATATGTTCAGATGCTTTGGTTGCATTTGAAAACATTTTCTGCCTGTCACTGAATATTCTGATGGCCATGGGTAAGATGATGCCACAAACAGGGTCATGGGTGAAACAGCATACAAAGATAAGATCTTGGCATTGTACCTGATCAGACTCTTGGAAAGACCCACCAAATGCTTCTCTATGATAATAACTAAAATAACAACAAAAGTAATTTGAATAGCCCATACCACTAATTAGCATTTTACTACTTTTTTCCTCGTATGCTATGTGCATTTTATATTGTCTCAAGTATTTCTCCCACCAACCCCCTGTAACGCAGTCTAAATTCTTCACTTTACAGAGGAGGAATCTGAAACAGAGAGAGGTTCAACAACTTACTGGAGGTTATGAAGTTAGAAGATGGTGGCAGTCCTGAAAATTAGATCAGACTCCAGACCCTGTGGCCTTAATCATTGTTCTCTTTTATTTCTCAAGAGTACTCACTGGTAAGTTCCTTTACAAGGTTTCACAGCAGTCAAATGATGGAACTCAATGACGGACACCCTTACTCATCTTTCCCAGGACATTCATTCATTAAGTGATTCCTTTATTGCACCTACAGGGAGCAACCTTTAAAATATTTATAGGTAAAATTATATATCAAGAGATGTGATGCGCATGTAAAAGATGCCAGCCCAGACAGTTCTTGTAATTATTGGTCTAACCTTCATCAATCCCTTACCTTTCTGAGGCTCAGTTTCCACCACGACAAATAGAAGCGGCTGTAGTGGAGTGTAACGGTAATGGCAGCCATTGACCGAGGGCCTACTATGTGCTAGGAACTCTGCTGGCCCTTCACATCCATCAGCTCTAAGAAATCCCTAGTATCTTTTTATATCTAAACCTTCTGCCATTACAGGACCTCTGTGAAATAAAATGTTTCTGAAAGGGACATCTGATAATACAAAAATGCAACAGGTTGAAAAGAGTTTGATAAAAAAGCCGAATAATACACCCTCCCGAAAGTTAATTTTTACTTTTCTTCTTCACAAGGCAGCATTGTTTGGACTTGGCAAGCATGCACACTGCAGCCATTATCCTGGTTCTGGGACAGCAACCACTGGCTTTGGTGTGACTAAGAAACAAAATGCTTACAGCTGAGCTCCTGGTGGCCTGCTTATCCACTTGGCTGGGTCCTGTTTTTCTGCCGACACCCAACGGACACGTGAGCAGCCAGAACATTTTGTGAATATGCAGGAGTTTCCTCCAAGGACCACAAAAGGCCTCCATGACTCAGAGAAAATTAGGTTCCTCAGCAGTAAACTGCCCTTTAGGGGAAAGGAAGAGAAATTCCGAGGGAGGGGAGAAAAAAAACATAAAATTCATTTCAATTACTTTTCTCAATTATGATTAAAACAACGATGACAGTACATGCCAATTGCACATTTTAGCTACTGGCTTGCCTCAGAGTCATCTTCAAACTGGTTTCCTCTGTATGTATTTATTTTTCTTTAAATATCCTGAGACGTGCACATTATTATCTTCTGTGGACATCTTTAGTAAACAGGGAGCTTAGGCATGTTTGCATTGTTCTGGCTTGTTGTAGTTGTTGACCTGATTGGATCATGCACTGCTTTGATCACTTAAAAATGAAAGCAGCTTTCACTGCAAATTGCGCTGGGATGATTTGAAAACCAAACAAACTAAAAGGACATGTTCTATTTATTCTTTATTACTCACACATTTAGAGAACACACAGACCTTCCTTCTCTCCCTCCCCAAAATATGAATGTGTTTAGAACATACTTTTAAAAGCACTTCTTTTAGCCTTGTAGGCAAAATCCTCTGGAGGGTGCTTCATGAAAAGGGTCTACAGCTTGGCAATTTCGATTTGGAAAAGTACACTTTAAATTATTTCTCCAGACTCTCAGCAAAGACCTGTTTTACAGGCTTGGGAGTTTCCTTCTGGACACTAACAATTATTGGCCGTATAATCCTGGGCACAATAGCTAAACCTTGAGTTTCATCGTCTTCATCTATAAGATGGGGATAACTTTTCAAAACCTTACTGAAAGGATGAAATGTCTTAAAGCACATTTAGACATTCACGACAAATGTATACTATTTTTCCTTATGGTGTTATTTTTCAATTTACAAATGAGAAAGTTGGATCTCAAATTAAATGACTTGTCCACCTACTCCCAGCACACAGGTAGTAGAATCTAGAAACGAGCTCTATTCTTGTACCTTAAAATTCACTTCTTCCTCTTTTCTTCATAAAATAGAAACATCTAAGTAAAGACTCTGTGCTCCTATATGCACACTGCTTCAAGACTAGTCCCTTGTCACCCCCATTAGATAGTCAACACAAAGTACCTTCTATAAGACATTCTAAAGCTGCCATTTTCTCTACATTATTTTTATTAAAATGTCCCCTAATTAAAAGATACCATTTTTAAAAAGAATTGAGAGGCAATAGTTTTAAAACTACTGTTAGCATAATGATGTATCTGTTACCATAGTTGCCTTTTCTTGTCTTTTGATCAACAGCAGTGACAGCCTTATCTTCTCAGGGTTACAGTCCTGAGGTTATTAAAAGGGACCAAATAACCTAACAGGCTTGTATCTTTGATTTTTCTGCCATAGTTTCCAAGTTAATGAGTAAGAGGGTCGAGGGAATTTATTCCTGTGCTTTAGGAAATCTACAAACAATATTAAAAAGGAAGTTGGTGGCAGATTAAGAAACTTTTAATAACCTTGTGCAAACCTTCCAGACACTCATTACTCAGCTTCAGTTAGCACGTATAGGTGATTGAAATATGCAATTTCAAAATACGCTGTGGGAGTTAGAAGAGAGCCAGCGGCTGACAGAGAAGTAGTTTGGGCAAGAAAAAGAGGTTTCAGGACCAAGGAGTTCAGTAAAAAAGTCAGCTCTTTTATTTTGTTATATTTTGAATGAAAATAACCCATAAGAAGGAATGTTGGAAGCCTTGGAGGGTCTTGCATGCATGCCATTTTGAAACTTGCTAATGAAAAACCACTGATTGATCTGAGGCATATGTATTTTGATTAAAAGCCAACACTGTGTTCTCTCTTCTCTCTCTTGCTCTTGTTTTCTTAAGATACTATTTTTCCAAGCAAATAAGAAGCATCCTAACTGCTTTATCCATTCTAGTCTAAGAAACAGAGACTCCAAGATATTTTCCTATTTATCTTTGAACAATGTTTGTCTTCCTAATGCTATGTTTCTCAGACCCAACTGTGAATTTGTACATAGATTGAGATCATCAACCGGATTCCAACTCTAACCTTAGCTCTTTCTACTTCTAAAAACTTGTGCCAGCCGTACTATGGTTTAGTGAAGGATGTGTTGAGTATTATACCCACCTTTGACAGAGCAATGTCTAAGGCTCAGAAAAACTAAGTGACGTATCCAAAGTCACATAGCTACTGGCAGAATTTAGAACATTTGACTGAGATCGAGCTATAATAGATCCCAAGTTCTTGGGCTGCATCCTACCATTCATTTCCTCCCTATAAAATAATAATAATCATCATCATCATCTCTGCTCTTCCTTCTCACAGAATTTTTTGTAAGAATCAAATAAACTAGTATTTGTGAAAATGTTTTATACATCCAATGTAGAAATGAACAAATATGAATGTTTCAGGGTGAAAACAGAAAGGATCATTATTGTGGAGGAAGCCACAGGGTCAAGAGCATGCCGGTAAGAGAGACTGTGTTATAGTTTAGATGTGGTTTGTCTCTGCCAAACTCATACTGAAGTTTGATCTTTAAGGTGACAGCGTTAGGGGATGGGGCCTAGGGGGAGGTGTTTGAGCCAGGAGGTGGATCCCTAATAAACAAACTAATGCTCTCCACTGGGGTAAGTTCTTGCTCTCACTGGAATGGATTGGTTGTTAAGAGTCTGGCTTCCTTGGTTTCTCTCTCTTGCTTCCTCCCTCTCCATATACTCCCTTGCACTTGTCTACTCCCCCTTGGTTTTCTGCCATGAGTGGAAGCAGCATGAGGACTTCGCCAGAAGGTGAGCAGATGCTATTTCCATGCCCTTTGAACCTCCCAGTCTGCAGAACTGTGAGCTAAATAAACCTCTTTTTTTTGTATAAGTTACCTAGTCTCACGTATTCTGTTTTAGCAACACAAAACTAAGACAGAACGTCTTACCTAAAATACAGCTGAGATTACACCAACTTGAATGGGAATTCATGTGATAGAGCTGCGGTTGGCAAACTTTTTCTGTAAAGGGCCAGAGGGTAAATATTTCAGGCTTTGCAGCCCATATGTCCTGTCTCAAACATTCAGCTCTGCATGAAAGCAGCCATAGGCAGTATGTAAATAAATGAGCATGGCTAGATTCCAGGAAAACTTTATTTATGGACACTGACATTTGGATTTCGTATCTTTTTCATGTATCATAAAACATTCTGCTTCTTTTGATTTTTATTTCATTTAAAAATGTAAAAACTATCTTTAGCTCTCAGGCCCTCCATAAACAGGCAGTGGGTCAGGTCTGGCCCACATGGACATAGTTCAAGATTCCTGCTATAGAGCAACGAAAAATGATAAAGTTGTTGACTCATTTGGGCAACATTTGATAGGCAATACAATGTCACTAAAGTTCATTAGCAAGAAAGTTATAAGTTTGGAGTGCTTTGGGCTGCAAGGAACCAAGAAAGTTGATTAACATCAACTGGGATGATAAGGGTATGTATAGCATGGTTAACAAGAAACCCAAATGTAGAGGTTTGACAGTCCATTCAGAAGTTTAACAATGTCCTCAGTGATCCAGACTCTTTTCATCCTTTTGTTCCTCCATTCTCAGCATTTAACTTTCCACATATATGCTTAATGCTGCACTTTCCAATGATTGCTGCCACAGCTTCAAGTAGCATATCCTCACAATAGCACCTCCAGCATAAAAGAAGGGTAAGGTTGTTCACCCACAAGCTCTCCCCCATATCAGTCTCTTCTGTCAGGAAGCAAATGCTTTCCCAGAAGCCCCACCACAGACTACTCTTTTGCTAAAGTTGGGCCAGGTGACCATATCTTTGCATGGTAAAGGAAAATAAATTTGTCATGGTTGGCTTATATCAATCCTCATTTATCACATTGGGTCAAACAAAATTAGGATTTCATTAGCAAGGGAGAAATCAAGCAATGGCTGTTGGGTAGGCCACTGATAGGAGCTGCTTCAATGCAAGAAGCAATTTTTATGAGAAATTGAGCTAGAAATCAAGTTGAGGTAGAAAGAAATTTTTGGATACCCACAAGATCTTCTACCTTACCACATAATATGGAATTATTAATTAATGCTTCTATTTTATAAATGGACAAAAACATTGCTGAGGGCCAGGCCTATATCTTATTTATTACCGTGCTTTCTATCTGGCATATGTTTGCAATTCTTTTGGCATCGAGAAACTTGACAAATTTAAATGTTAAGTCTTGTAGGCAGAGCTAAATAAATAAATCTTCCAGGAAAAATAAAAGAGTGTCTGAATTGGAGACAAAGGAGAAGAAATGGAATAAGAAAGATGAATGTTCATAAATTGAAGCATGTGCGACTTTATTTTCCCTGTGGGAAAAACTGAAGTCTTCCTGGGAGCAATGCCTGGTCCTCACTCATGCCTCCTAGTATTGCTATATTCTCAGTGGAATGGAAAAGACTGGATTCAGTCTTTTTGCATCAGGTGAATCAGCCAAAAGAGAAGAAGAAAAGTTATCAGTGTCCCACTACAAAAGGGCTTTAAAAAAAATCTGAATGCATTCAAAAAAATTTTTACTAAAAATGAAAAGACAGACTCATAGCATGGGTACTTCATCAATAACATTTGGGCGCTAGATTGTCAACTACAGAAAGTTAGGTTTTCATCTTCTTGTGTTTTAGGAGAAAAATGTAAGAATGCGTTATACTCTCCTCTAACTTGTAAACTGGTGGCCAGGCACTCTGGGCACATGGCAACACCCCAGTGAGTAAGGTAAGCAAAGCTTGGTTACTAGAAAATTCAAGAGAAATATGAATGCCTTTGTGTCTAATTTTTGAGATAATATATTGAGTTCAATGATGTCATGAAATAAAATGTACAGCAAAAGTCAATCTGTTACATCATTAATAATATGCCTATGATTTGTCACACTGCATGGTAAAAAGAGAAAGACAGTAAATAGTCAATTTACATGGATGTATTATTATTAATTTTATGTAAGAAAGCTGAGATTTTATAATTTGTATTTTTCTTTGTGAGTTTACCATTATCTGTAACCATGTCAATGTATATTACCTCCCCTCACATTTTTTATCGTTTTTCTCCATGACATGTAAAGACAATGGACATTCACAGTGCAATTCATACCAAGAATCACATGCTCCTTTACAGACAAATTTCTGAGGTCTGCTTCTTTCATAGCCAGAGTCTCCTAAGCACTTCACCCTCTTAGCCTCAGGTCTAAGGCCCCTGTTCCACTAACCTCTCACATTCCTGGTTACTTCTACTCTTCCCTCTCCTACCATCTCCCACTACTTCAGACAGGGATGACAAAGGAGTTTTATCTAGAATGCCAACTCCAAGTGAATTGTACTGGTTGCTTAAGGAGTTGTACTTAGAAAAACTGTGAGCAGTGTTACCATGGGCCTGGGATGTAAAAAGAGCTGGGTATCTATCTTTTCTCATTTTAGTGGTTCTTAGAAGTTATTGCTTGATCCTCCCTATACCTGAGGAGAACCAGCCCTCAGTGTCATAGCCACTGAAGAACTTAAGAGAGAAAGAAATAAGGGGCATGGTACCAAAATGGCGTGGCCCACAAGGACATCCTTTCAGAGGGAAAGGAGGGAGGGTGGGTAGAGAAAGAGAGAGAGAGAGAAGATGTCCAAAGAATGGACAGAAAGCAAGCATGGGCAGAAAGAACAGACACCAAAGGAATGAACCTGAGAAAGAAAGAAGCAAATAAAAGTTAAGAGTGAGAACCATTTAAGCAGGAGGAACTGTTTTCAGGCATAACATCCTATGCCTGCAAAATCCATTCTCTGTGTTCATGATCTTTATGGGAGTGGCTCTTAAATAAACTAGGTCTAAGAAAAAAACATTAGTTACTGTATTGCTTTTTAATGTGCATGAGAACAGGCTTACACACACACATGCATGAACACCCACACACACGGATGTACAGACACACTCACCAAAACATGCACACAGACACACACAGTCTTATGTTTTTATACCATTCAAGTTGCTTCTGCTTGGATCTTCATGCTTCTTAGAAGTGTCATCCTTCTCTTGGATTCTCCTGTCACCACGGAGAAATTGGTTGTGCAACCCAGAGTCAAAAGCTTTGGCTGTTTTCTTATCTATATGCTGTACTTGCCTAGAGGCTTATTTTCATTTTAGGTGTGTTTTTCTTGCCAGAAAAGCAGAGTGGGTGGTTGATTACAAACAGAGGACTTAGGCGGTGGTGATTGAGGGCTGGTACAACCACAGTGGCACACAGTTTAGAGGAAATATTGCTTCTGACTAAGTGAACAGAGACTAGAAATTTTCGAGTGAAAATAGGATGTGCAGACAATGGTCAATGACTCCAAACAACAAATGTTGAAGCATCTGGGGAGAACTATCTGCAAGACTGCATTCAAGTTAAACTTCTGCTCTTGAAAGCAATCCTACATATAGCTAATATTGATTGTGTTGCCCTCACCTAGAAATTGACCTGAGGTCATTTTAAAGGCCATCCTGCCTACTGCTGCTCCCCCTCTACTCCCCCTAAACCCCACTCCCCACCTTGTTTATTGATCTCTGGGATTCTCAAAACAAGCTAAAAACTTTTATTCACCAATTCAGTTCACGTGGATGGACTACCTGTCATGAGTTAGGTCTAGGAGTTTTGGGAGATGAATTGTGCTTGCCTTAAGGAGTTTACAATCTGCAAAGTTAGAGAAAAAGAAACTAATAAATCGAAAGAAAAGTAACATTCTGGCTTAAATTGGCACTAAGGTGCTTATTTCTTTGGTTACATCTCACGGTTGTCCACAGAAGGACCTCAGTGATGAGGAGAATAAGCAAATATGGTTGACACTCTAGGGACAAAGCCCAAAATGGTTCATCGCATTTGCAAAATATTTTTATAAGTATCATGCCTTGTGTTTGTAGTTTTCAACCAAGCATGACTTTTCCACCTAACTACAAGGGACATTTGGCAGTGTCTGGAGACGTTTTTGGTTGTTACAACTGGAATTGTGCATCTAGGGGTTGAGGCTAGGGATGCTGCTAAACATTCTGTAATGCACAGCACACTTCCCTGCAACAAAGAATTACCCAGCCCAAAATGTCAAGTGCTGAAACTGAGAAACTCTGCTTTACATTAACATACATGCAAATTTTGTATTCGACTCAATGTTCAGTATATTATTTTACACACTTTTTTTCTTTGAGTAAAATTGACACTGTGAGAAAATGGGTCATGTTTATCTAGTGCCCTAGCCTGAGGTCTGGTACATGGCCATGCACCATGCTTCGAAAAAGATGGCCCCATCCCTTTTCTTCAGTTGATTCCCTCATTCTACAGCTTAGTTCCGACCTCTGGAAGACATTCCAGAGGCTCACAGCTTACAGTTATCAGATTTACCAAATAAAAATACTGTTTCCTGATTAAATCTGAATTTTAGAAATTGATAAATAATTTTCTAGTGTAAGTATATCTCATGCAAAGTTCAGGATGATTAAAATTTAGAATTTGAATTTGGAATTTGAATTTCAGATAAACAGTAAACAATTTTTAAAATATAAGGTATGTCCCATGCAATATTTGGGATCTAGTGATACAAAAAGTATTTGCTTTTTAATTCTGAAATTTGACTTTAACCGGGCATCCTATGTTTTATCTGGCAATCCTACTGCAGTTTTAGTGGTTGCTGTCTCCTTTAATATCTATGATACTATGAGCAATATTCCTCCCTATATACTCATGGTTAATGACTGTATATGTTTATCTATTAGCAAGCATGTTTTAACCCTCCAAGTAAAATCTAAGTTTCTAAGTTTTTGTTCTTTTTGCCATGAATAATACCCTGAATATTGTAGGAACTCAAAAATATTTTGTGGATGATGCATCATGCCGTCATAAAGTTATACGGGGAAACTAGAAACTTTATTAGGTATCATTGTATAATAGGTGATCAAAAAACTAGGATTTTACCAGTGAGTATAAACCATATTGGTTAGGGCAGCTTGGCTATGAGTACCAGAGACCAATAATAATAATAATAATAATGATGATAATAATAATAAATCATTTCTAAGACAAGACAGAAGTTTGTTTCTGTCTTGTGTAAAAGCAGGCTGGACATCAACAGGCAAAAACTGGTGTGGAGTCTCCATGGCCAGAGACCCAGGCTTTTCCCAGCTTCTCACTCTTCCATTCCTAGGGTTTGGACTTCATCCTCACGTTCCAAATGGCTGCTGGAGATCCAGCCCTCATACCTATATTCCATGAACCAAAAACGTAGAAGAGAAGAAGAAAAGATCACCCTTCATGTTAAAAATGATTTCCTCTACTTGCATCTCACTGACCAGAACACAGATATATGGTGGCACACAGCTGCAAGGGTGGCTGACAAATGTGGTCTTATTCAGGGGAGAAGAGTGCTCAGCTAAATGTGAGGTTAATCTGAGAGTAAAGTGGAAAATGGATATTTGATGAGGGAAAGGTAAAGTCTATACAGATCTCTTCTGGCTTCAGCTTCTAACTCTTTTACCACATTTGAACTTATATGCCTTATTCCGAAAATAACTGGGAAACAGAAACTGGAAGATTCCCCATCCCCATCACAGCTATACAAACCTTTGTTGTTTTCAAATGCCACATCCTTCACCCAGCATTCTCAGATTCTTCCTCTTCCTTATCTGCCCCTTATAAACTATCGAGCACTCAGTGTGCCTCTCTTGGGTGTGCACCATTTTTTAAAACTTTGCATTGTAGTTATTTGTGTGAGTTCACGTTTCTCCCACTAAATTGTAGACGTCTTGAGGACAATCAGTTTTAAAATCATGTCTCTGGCCTCTTGATGTCTTACATATACTAGGGGTTTAATATTTGTCCCATAGGTGATCAACTGTCTTGTACCTGAAGGAGAGAAGTGACAGCCTGGCCTATGTCCATAGGCACTCAAGGTGGATGTCCACATGATCTTTAATGGTTGTAAAGATAATGTGTTGTGGAGATTATTTCATTTTGTTAAGCGGATTTGGTAAAAAGGAAAGACGAGTTTGTTTCGGGACTACAGGGAGCTTTTTAATGTAACTGATGTGAGAGTCACAAGATTTGGGATAAAATCTTGCCCCAACCTGCTCATGAAAGCTGCATGTCTGCAAAACTTACCATTACCGAATGACATGGTGCAGAAAGGCTGTTAGGAAAGGCTAATGCCTATACATCTGGTGTAATGAAGAAATGGGAGAGTTAGGCATGGGAAACCGCAGCTCCAACAGAAGGAGCTGAAAAGATATAGATAAGATTAGTGACATATGTAAAGGCCCAGATACTGTGTGACAAAGTCTACCCAGCTGAATAGGCTGAAGCCAGAAGTAATAGGAAGGCCATGTTCTCCCTAATCCTCCAAGATAAGCTGTTCCATCCAGAATTATCAGCCAACAATCTTCAGGGTATCAGGCTGAAAATGAAGTTTCAGACCGCTTTGATTCCTCATCCATAAATGAGAAAGTGCCTGAAGGATCTTTATTTATTCTCGCTCCCACCGAAACACTCTTCAAAAAGTGCCAATATACTAGCAACAGATGCATAAAGCCTCCCTTCCTTTGATTGACAGAACATGATATAAAGCAACCCTCACTTGACATTTCAGTTTCATAAGGCTCCTAGCAGGGGGAGGAAAAAAAATCTTGAAAAAAATCCACTAGAAAATAAAGAGGATTTATGCAAACTCACATGAATGTTTTCAGAATCAAATGTAACAGCTTTATTTCTCTGCAGCCCTTATTCGATATTTTGAGTTGCAGATGAATCATTTTAGCAGGAGTAATTTCAGCCATTTGCTTATTAATGTTTATGGCTTATTAAAACAAAGTATTTACATGTTAATGTTTGTTGATTACTGGATGTTTAAGTTGCTTAGTTGTAAATGATTGAGATACTCACTCTGGGGAGAAGATATTTAATTTGGTGTTGTGTGTGCTTTAATTTAGATTTTAAAATAAGTAATTGAATGAGAAAATGTCATCTACACCTATGCATTTCAGTTTCGAAAGGTCATCCATGGTTAGTTTACACATTTTCAAATTCTTGTCACATTGCTCAATAAGATATTAAAGTCAACTTCACCCTATACATATTTCTTTCAATTGACATATAAATGTTCTGTTTGAAATAATAACTGAATTTAATGCCTACATATTTCTTATGGAAGAAAGGTTGGAAAATCTTCTAGCCGAGCCCGAGAGAAAGACACTAATTCTTTTTGTTTTATCTAAGGCATTTCTTTTTACATTTAGTTGCTCTCTGACTTTTTTTTTGCAGGTTATCTGAAGTTGGAGTTCTTCATGCTCTGTGGATAATATAGTCTATAGAACTCCAGCTTTTTCCTGAAAAACATCAAAGCTACTTTGTATCCCAGGGTTGACTTCACGTCCCTCAAAGAGCATTTCAAATCGTAATCTTCAGACTACCAAGAAAACTTGGGGTGAGTAAGAGCAAAAGAAAGAATATACCAAACTTGACAAACCTTGGCTTGATAAAAGTCAGTTTTATTTCAAACATAATTTACTTCTTTATGTTTCCTCTTATTTTCTCCACTTTCTAACCAGCTAAACAGTAGTGAGCAAACAATGTTGCTAATAACTGTATCTTTTTTTTTTTTTTTTTGAGACAGAGTCTTGCTCTGTCACCAGGCTGGAATGCAGTGTCACCATCTTGGCTCAGCGCAACCTTCACCTCCTGGTTCAAGCGATTCCCCTGCTTCAGCCTCCTGAGTAGCTGGGACTACAGGCACGTCCCACCACACCCAGCTCATTTTTTGTATTTTAGTAGACACAGGGTTTCACCACGTTGGCCAGGATAGGCTCAATCTCCTGACCTCGTGATCCACTTGCCTCGGCCTCCCAAAGTGTTGGGATTAGAGGTGTTAGCCACTGTGTCTGGCCTCAACTGTATCATTTTTTGCCATGGTACCAGTGGTATTTGTGATGAGGTGGCTTAATATATTGGTTATTTTACCAGAGAAACTTGAGGAAAGGAAAGCAGAGTAACGATGTTCTTGGCAATGTACTTTTGCTGGCACACGGATACTCTCAGAGAAGCCAGAAGTGAGTTACTGAATTGCTCCCTCCGTTTGATGATTGGATGAGAGATTGCTGTAATGTTTCCGGATTTTAACCCACTACCAAGAAGCTCTAAGAACTCTTTAAAGAAGAGCAATCTTCACCTTTGAAGAGAAAGACTTGTCTGAATTCCCCTAGCAGAAAAAGAGGAGCCATTAGACTGCAAAGACTGAACATACAGTATATAGAAACAAGTATTTACATAACTGTAGGAAAATTCATTTTACTTCCTTGTGTCTTCGCTTGCTTTCCCCAGTTGTGACTTCTCTTCCTCCTTAGCAGTAGATAGACTTCTAGTCTTCCTTTCACTTAGGATTGAAATATTCATCTTTGATACAATAATTCAAATGAGATATGCAAAATGAATGGAAGAGCATAGGATGGGGTGGAGTCTCAGGATTATATAATTAGGCCCTAGAAAAAAAGTATATAACTAACTTTAGCACATATGCTCAACTATGGACCCTGAATCAGAAATAGATTGTTCAATTTTAAAGCATATATAAAACTGGCTCGTGAGAAGTTCAAGGCTTGACTACTAAATATGTGGATGGGAAATAGATTTTGGCTAACAGTCATTCATTCTTTTTTCATTCTTTTTTTTTTTGAGACAGAGTCTCACTCTGTTGCCCAGGCTGGAGTGCAGTGGCACTCACTGCAACCTCCCACCTCCCAGGTTCAAGTGATTCTCCTGCCTCAGCATCCTGAGTAGCTGAGATTATAGGCGCGTGCCACCAGGCCCAGCTAATTTTTGTATTTTTAGTAGAGACAGGGTTTCACCATGTTGGTCAGGCTGGTCTCAAACTCCTGACCTCAGGTGATCCACCTGCCTTGGCCTCCCGAAGTGCTAGGATTACAGGTGTGAGCCACCACGCCTGGCCCAGTCATTCATTCTTAATGACTCTATCCCCTTGAATCTATTTTATCAGTTTGCTTAGTGATTAGGTAAATTGTATCATGGCACAAAATGTCTTATTTTTATTTAAACCTCACAGAGACATCCAAGATAATACAGGCTAGGAGTGGGGATGTTGTACCAGGAGCTTCCATCCTCTCTAAGAAATATAAAAACGTCCTGTAGTTTTTCAGAAGGATTTCATCATAACTGGACCATGAATAAGGAGAGACGCTTATAATCAGTAGAGAGTATTAGAGTAAATCTGGTTAGTATAGAACCGTCTCCTAAAAATCAATAGGCCTTTTTTTAATGCTATGGTGAGGCTGGAATTTTGTATACTTCATCTCATGTAAGTTTCACAATAACCCTGAGAGATGAGTACTATTATATTCCCCATCTTACATAGAAGGAAACTGAGGCTTCTGAGTTTAACTGAACAAGGTTAGGTAAATTGCCAAGACCACACAGCTAATACATAACTGAATCTAGCTCCATATTCAGCTCTGACTACAAGTCCAGCCTACGGTCACCACTTATTTGTTTTGTTTTGTTTTGTTTTGTTGTTTTGTTTTTGAGACGGAGTCTCACTCCGTTGCCAGGCTGGAGTGTAGTGGTGTGATCTCAGCTCACTGCAACCTCCGCCTCCCAGGTTCAAGTGATTCTTCTGTCTCAGCCTCCCAAATAGCTGGGACTACAGGTGCATGCCACCACACCTAGCTAATTTTTGTATTTTTAGTGGAGATGGGGTTTCGCCATGTTGGTCAGGATGGTCTCAATGTCTTGACCTCGTGATCCACCAGCCTCGGCCTCCCAAAATGCTGGGATGACAGGCTTGAGCCACCATGCCCGGCCTGGTTACCACTTTATATTGCTAGTTTCTGATTCTTAGTTGGGAGTCACTTCCACACATTGCTTGCACACATGCTTATTTTATATTGTAATGAAAAAGAAGCCGACCGTAGCTTATATTTTACTTGTAAAATCTTTGGATCTTCAGGCGTAATGCAACTATTTCACAGTATGCAACATGCACAGGATTGCCACAATATAATTATGGTATCAGTTAGTGTTGTGTGTGCATGTATGTGCTTAAAGGAGTCATTCTATCATTCTAAAATATACCTGCTATGCATAAGAATACATACTTTGTCAGAATGACACAATTTCAGGATATGTGCAAATTAAATCTACCACTTAAAATGCAAAAACCTCAAATAAACAGACTAGATTCTAAAGCTGGCCATTTAACACAGAATTATTAACTCATGCTGTGCTACCTAGGCAAATCTTACATTTAGTTGACATTGGTACAAGTCAGATATAAGCTGGTGCGTTTTGCTATAACTCATGGTCACTATTCATTGTCTAAATTTCTTACAAATGCAGATCATTGCTGGTAGAGGAACTAGGTATGAATGTGGACAAATCAAGATTCCCTTGCTCCCTCACCAGGCCTTCTGAACAAGTCAGTAATAGATTATGTTCACAATAAAAAGTATGCTTTTTAAAAGGTATCAGCATACTCTCATTAGCACAGGAAATGCATTGTTGGAAATGGGAATGCTAAATGAATCAGCACCATAGGGTGTGAGGGTGTGGTCCCTAGGTATTGAACATAGGGCGTATGTTCAATCATTTACAGTGTTGCGATAGTCCCTGTTCAAGAGCAGACACTCAATAAATATTTGAATGGATTCTCCATTCACTTCAACTCCCTTGAAATCATTACAAGTCATGAGACATTATTTCTTCTGGATATCAGCCACTTCACTGTAGTCCTTCTCCCTGTCTGCAGGGATGTCTGCCTATCTTCTGCCTATCCTAACTGTGACCTGATCTTCCGCCTCGGCTTCCCCTCCTGCAAGTTTTTCCCTTGAGAGCACCTCAAGCCACCATCACCCTTGAATTTTAAAATCACACCTGCTGGTCTTACTTGCACTATTGCCTCACTTCTGCCATGTTTACTAACACATTTTTTATCAGCTATTATGAGAAAGAATTGTTCCGCTGAACACAAAGCAACAGCAGAAGTAGAGATGTAAGAGAGTCAACAAAGTCATTGATAAAGCTTTCAAATTGAGGAAAGCGGTCTGTTCCCATTCACAGACAGAGCCAAGCACTGAAATGCACTCTTATTCTGTACTGGCTGCCCTGTCATAAGAGAATCATGAATCTATTGCATTAAACATAGATCTTTAATAAAAGTATTTCTGAGACAGAGTAATATAATAAATCAGTAGTGTAGGAGGAAGTCTTAAATATATGCCTACATTCTAAGTAGAAAACAAAAGATTAGTGTTTCACTCTTTTGTTTTTAAATTTATTATGCATACCATGAAGTGTACAAATTTCAAACATCTGTTTTCATGAATTCTACAAAAGAAACACAACCACCACACAACCCAGAAAGAAATAATTACCAGCCAACCAGAAGCCTCTCTCATACCCACTTCTAATCATTTCTTACCCTATTCCCACCCCACATCAAATGAGCTCTAAAACTGATTACCAAAGATCAGTTTGCCTGTCTTTTTACTTGTTATAAATCTATTACACTGTGTAGACTTCAGATACTGTAGACTCATCTGTGTCCCCTTCACTCAATCTTTTACCTGTAAGATTCGTCCATGTTGTTGTTGCTATTCTCATTGCTACGTAGTATTCCATTGTATTGTAATATCACAATTAATCCATTCACTTTTTAATGGCAATTCGGATTTTCATGAATTTCGGACTAATGTGAATAAAGGTGTTATAAACATTCTTGTACACATTTTAGTACACATACTTAACGTTTCTGTCGGATATACAGCCATGCGCCACATAATGACATTTCAGTCTATGACAGACTGAGTATGACAGCGGTCGTATAAGATTATAATACAGTATTTTTACCATACCTTTTCTATGTTTAGATACACAAATACTTACCTTTGTGTTACAACTGCCTACAGTATTCAGTATAGCAACATGCTCTACAGGTTTGTAACTTAAGAGCAATAGGATACACCTTGTAGCCTAGGTGTGTGGTTGGCTGTACCAGTGACGAAGTTGCTTAACAATGCATTGCTCAGAACACTTCTCCATTGTTAAGTGATGTGTGACTGTATAGCTAGGAAGGAAATTATTGTGTTACAGGATAAGTATATTTTTAGGTTTTTTGTTTTGTTTTGTTTTTTTGAGACAGAGTCTTGCTCCTGTCACCCAGACTGGAGTGCAGTGGCACGACCTTGGCTCACAGCAACCTCTGCCTCCCAGGTTCAAGCAATTCTCCTGCCTCAGCCTCCTGAGTAGCTGGGATTACAGGTGCTTGCCACCACACCTGGCTAATTTTTATATTTTTAGTAGCCATGTTGATCAGGTTGGCCTTGAACTCCTAACCTCGTGATCCGCCCACCTCAGTCTCCGAAAGTGCTGGGATTAGAGGCATAAGCCACTCCGCCCAGCCTATTTTTGTTTTTAGAAGGTATGGCCAAATCATTTCCCAAAGTGGGTGAGAATTCCCAATTACTCTGTGACCATCAAACACTTGGTATATTCTGGGGATTTGGGGTTTGAGTTGTTTTAATCATTCTTGTGGATGTGTAGTAGTAACTCTATGTGGTTCTATTTGCATTTCCCAGATACCTAATGCTGTTGAAAACCTTTTCATATGCTGATTGGTCATTTGAAAATTCTTTTTCATAAAATGGTTGTTCAAATTATTGGCCATTTTCTTGTTGGCTATTTATTTCTTATTGGTATACAGAAGACATAGATTAACAGGTAAGATATATGTATATATACACAAAATCATAGGAGTTCTTTGTTGGAGATATATGGCAAATTTCTTCTGTTCTCTCACTTGCCTTTTCATTATCTGAATGATATCACCTAATAAAATAAACTGAATTTTAATTAATTCCAATTTATCAATCATTCCTTTTATGGCTAGTGTTCCTTGCATTCCATTACGAAAACTGCCTTTAGCAGCACTCTTGGACTTGAAAAAGAAAAAAAAAATAAGAAAACTGCCTAACTCAAGGTTAAAAAAAAACTCGTATGGTTTTAATTTTCTCATTTAGTTCTATGATGTTTCTGGAATTGATTTTTTGTGTATAGTATAAATTAGGGGGTCAAGATTTTTTTAAGTTGGGATATAAAATTAATCTAGCACTATTTTCAAAATGTGCCTTGTTTTACATTGCACTACAGTGCACATTTGTTGTAAATAACTTGTTTATGTGAATCTGACACTGAACTCTATTCTCTTCATCTATTTGTCCATCTTGGCATTAGTACTACTTTAATTAATATAGTCTCAATAAATGCTTACATACAATTTCCAACATTCTTTCTCTTCTTCAAGAATATTGCTATTTTTTGGCAAATCTGATACTTTTACTGTCATTCTATTGAACCTGTAGATAAATTTAGAGAAAAATCACATCTTAAACAATAATTAGTCTCCCGATTCTTAAAAATGGTATGCCTCTTCATTTACTTAGATACTTTTCTTAGTTTTCTGTGCAGAGATTTTATACATACTTTGTTAAATTTATACCTAGGTATTTTATTTTTTATACTATTATACCTGTGTATTTTTCAGTTTTAGTATATAATAATTTGTTGATAATATATAAAAGTATAATAATTTCTTTGATATTGCCATGTGCTTATGCATAGAGTTTCAGGTTTTCAATGTATACAATCTCATCATCTGTAAATAATATGGTTTTCCCCTCTCTTTTCAATATTTATACCATTTATTTTTCTTGCTGACGAGAACCTCCAGTAAAATGTTGAGTAAAAGTGATGATAACTGATATCATTATGCCCTTCCCAATTCAGGATAAGAACTTTCAACAATTCAACCTTAAGAATTGTTTGTATATTTTTGAAGATATCCATTATTAGATGGAGAAAGATTCTTTCTATTTCTAGTTTACTAAGAATTATGTTATGAATACATGTTAGCTTTCATCAATATTATTAGTACAGTTATTGATATAATCATGCTTTTTCTTCCTTATTCTATAAATGAAATGAATTATATTCATTGACTTTTTGAATGTTAAACCAATCTTGCATTCCTGGACAATGCTAATTTGCTTTCCATTATTCTTTATATATGCTTCTGGATTTAATTTGCAAAGATTCTGTTTAGACATTTTGCCTCTGTGTTACTAAGAAATATATGTTGGCGAAATAATGGGTACCTGCTTCTGAATTAGTAGCATCAAGTGGCTTTCTGCAGATGTTTTGTAAAGGGGCCAATAACCTCTTTCAACCAGGATATGGATATTCAGTGTTGCGTCTCTTGTAAGATAATAAGGCTTAGACATCCATGAGCAAATATAGCTAAGAATTTTGAGTTGTATGAGTTCTCCTGGACCTGGATCTTCACAGCAAGTGGTAGAATGGAGGCACTGGCTCAGAGCTTTGTGGACGTGTCTCTGAGCCCACAGCTTTCTCTTGTAGATAGGTATGATGAATCCATGTAATGGTTTGCCTTCAGGATAAATTCCAAACTCTTTAATACAGAACCCAAGACCTGTGGGTCCTGGGATCTACAAATATCTCTAGCATCATATCTCACTCTGCTTCCTAGCTCCTTCTTGCAATCTAGAAGTCCAATGCACTATCCATTGCACTACAGAGCCAAGTCTTCTTGCAATCTATATGGTTCATATGTACTGACTTCCTTATAATTCCTTGAATACATCAAGCTTTCACTAATTTTAGAGACAGGGCCTGCTTTTCTTCTGCCAGGACCTATTTTTTCTATTTGGATATATTTTTTTTTAGTGTGCCTTATTATACAGAGATATCACAGAGGATGGCTACTACGTCTTATTCATCTTTTTATTCTATAAACTTAACCAGCATATAAGAGGCACTCTAAAACTATGTTTGTTTAAAATGAATAATTAATGAAAATGTATTTGCTACAATTCTCTTATGTTCATTGTCATCTCAGTGTAAGAACTAAAGACCAGGCTGGGCGCAGTGGCTCATGCCTGTAATCCTAGCACTTTGGGAGGCAGAGGCTGGCAGATCACCTGAGGTCAGGAGTTCGAGACCAGCCTGGCCAATATGGCAAAACGCTGTCTCTACTGAAAATACAAAAATTAGCCAGGCATAGTGCTGGGCGCCTCTAATCTCAGCTACTCAGGAGGCTGAGGCAGGAGAATCACTTGAACCTGGGAGGTGGAAATTGCAGTGAGCCAAGATCACATCATTGCACTCCAGCCTGGGTTACAGAGTGAGACTCTCAAAAAAAAGAACCAAAAGATAAGTGAGAAAAGCAATAACATCACTAACATCTTCATTAACTAAGTCAGCAAATAACTGCTGAATATAGATAACTGACATCTTTATGCTTTCCAAATTCACGGTTAAAATGTTCAGTAATTCAACTGTAAGTCGGAAGGAAGAGAGGGGCAAGGGAAGCGCCACACATGTTTAAGGGACCAGATCTCATGAGAACTCACTCACTATTGTGAGGACAGCACCAAGGGGGATGGTGCTAACCCATTCATGAGAAATCCGCCCCCGTCATCCAATCACCCTTCAACTTACCCTGCCTCCAACAATAGAAGTACAAATCGCCATGAGATTTGGTGGGGACACAGATCAAAACCATATCAGGTGGTGACTATTAAGGAGCCAGTGAAAACTCTTACTTTAAACTGTTCTGAACCAGGGTTTAACCAGATCATAATTTTATTCAGGTTGGTTTATCTTAGCAGCTCTCAAAGTATTGTCCAGAAACCAACAGGGTTCCAAAACTCTTTCAGAGGAGCTGTGAGGTCAAAACTCTAATACTAAGATTATGATATTAACTTGCCTCTTTCGCTCTCATTATCTTATGAAGGTATGGTGATTTCCAGAAGCTACATGGCATGCGATGTCACATTAGAATGAATGAAGAAGCTGTCCTTTATTAAACCAAACATTAATGAGATTTGCAAAAATATGTATAACGATGCCATTTTCTCACTCAACATTTTTGTTTTAGACAATATAGTTATGTTGACAAAAATGTGTTTTTTATGTTAACATGTCATGGGTTTATTATTGCTATTTTATAATAATTTAACAATTACCTTAAAAATTTCCCAGTTTTAATTTTCAATGTGGTAAATATTGATAGGTAAGGCCTCATAAACCAAAACTCTTTTAAGTTTTCAAAAAATTGTAGGAATATAAAGGGGTTCTGAGATTAAAAACTCTGGGAACTACCGGTTTTGCTAGTAAAATTAAGATCAGGTAAGAAGAATATTATCACTAGACGAACTGAACGATAACTAAAATGATATACAAAAAATGATCCCTGCTAACCCTCCAACTTTGGACACAAATTGAAAACATCTGTCTGAATACTAAAACATTCAGTCAAACATCTTGAATGTTCAGAAATCTTCATGTGTAGCAGGTTATGGATAAAACATTCTGAGTATTTGAGTGAGCGGGGGCATGGCTCTGTGAGGAGGAAAGTTCTGGTCCAGTTATGCGGTACCCCATAGACCCAGACTGAGTGTTTTCCATTTTAATTGGAAAACTTTGCAGCCTCTTGTTTATAGCACAGGGGATAGGAAATCAGGCATTCTTAAGTGAAATAAAAATAGAACCAACTCCTCAATTTAAACTTCTGGAATCTTTTCCTTGAAATGTTGCCTGCAGGCCTCTCTACCCAATTATTCTGCACCAGGACTGCTCAGCCACTGTCCAAAATGATCAATCCTGAACCAAATGCCATAAAATATTCAATCGCTCCACACCTCGGCTTGCTCTCTGGGCATTGTAAGTGCAGCACCTCCGTCATATTTTTTGCCTAATTTTTACTCTCATTGGTAAAACTAAAAGTAATAAGACTCCCAAAGATAAGAGATCATTATAAAGGAAAAGTTTCTTCAACATCTATTTTTTAAAAACCTAAGTTCATTTTTCTGTCATTCCAAAGAAAAATTATCCATTTTATCTAGTAAAGTCATATATATTTTACACTTTACCTGAAATGAAACTAGTGCCCCACCACCAACAAGAAGTCAAGAACAATAAAAAAGGCCCACTTAAAAAAGAAAAGATTGAAAATAGCAGGATATATTATTTTTGTGGATATTCTTACAGTCTTGATGTGCTGTACCCTAAAAGACATTTTTTACACCAGATTTTGTGAGCAGAAATTATCATATTACTTTGTGAATCCTTCCATTTGAATTTACTTTTCCTATTGTAAATATGCTCATGCAGATTTATATGAAGTAATATATACATGAAAGTGCTGTACACTATAGCATATACACTAATATTGGATTATTGTTGTAAGTAAAGAAAGCAAAATAAAGGTCAGGCATGGTGGGTCATGCTTGTAATCTCAGCACTTTGGGAGGCCAAGGTGTGTGGATCATTTGAGCTCAGGAGTTTGAGACCAGCCTGGGCAACATGGTGAAACCCGGTCTCTACCAAAAATACAAAAATCAGCCAGGCATGGTGGCACACACCTGTGGTCTCAGCTACTCCGAAGGCTGAGGTAGGAGGATTGCTGGATCCTGGGACGCAAAGGCTGCAGTGAGCTGTGGTGGCGCCAATGCACTCCATCCTGGGTGACCAAGCAAGACCCTGTCTCAAAATAAATAAATTAACGTAATTAAAAAATAAAGCAAAATAAAATAAAATATGATCTTTTTAAGTAAAAGCTAACAAAGATATTCCTATCTAATCACCTTCCATCAATCTGTAAGAATGCCTTACTGAATCCAAAGTCTCCTTTTTAAATGACTAATGGAATATTTCTAGACTGATCTATTGGAGTATAGATTCTATCAAGTAATCCACCTGTAATCTGGAGTCATTTTTGTTTAAAGATGTCCAAGTGCTTCTTGGATACTTAGTAATCTATTCCAGAAAGATTCTCTATTAACAAAGTCTACAATATGCATTATCCTACCTACCTGAGTATTGAACCAAAAATAATGGTTTGTAGGTATACGGTTTGTAGGTATTATAATAGACAGTGTCCAAACTTTACTGTTATGTTTATAATTATTTACATCAATTTATTTAAGTTCAATGATACATCTCCAGAGCTAGGTTTTTCGATTCAGATAGTCAGTGGGTTTCCAGAACTTAAAAAAACAAAACAAAACAAAAACATGAAAAGTCAAGCATTAGAATAACAAACTCATAATAACTGTCATTCTTGTTCTGAGGACTCAGTTTGTTTGAAAATATTTAACTACAAAAAAGAAAAACATTATTCAATGAATGTGAGGATGTGGAATCATCAATATGTTTCCTTGAAACAGACTGTTAATAATAGTTTAAAAGATATCACTACACTATAAGATAAACTACTTCAATGTAATTATTCAGCCATCAAAGACTATGAACATATAAATACAAATTTTGTCAACAGAATTATATAATATCTTCTGTAAAGTGGCCATTTACTTTGAGGCCTCTGGTCATCATATCACTTTAACATTCTTGAGATTTTCAATATTTCATGACTATGATTTAGAAAAGTGAGTGGAGGCCTGCAGAAAATATTTTACTTCATGGATATGCTTGTGTGTTTGATCTTAATTATTCACCAAAGTTTCTATGTTTCATCTGTATTTCCCTGATAGTATCACTCTAAAATGAAGAAATGGAAAGAGAAAGATGTAACAATATGTTTTCTCCTTAAATACTGTACATCCTCAGCAAATACTGTTGAGAACTTCACCCCTGGTTATTAAGGAAAAAAAAGTAATTTACAATGCATATTTGGCACATAGATGTCCAAAGGAGACACCTCCTATTTTAAGTGCATCGTATGCTTCGAAAGAAAGACATCTTTCTGAAGGAAAAGAATAGACAAGGGTGGAGTTTCAAGTTTCAGCTTTATGATATAAATAGGTTGGCTTATATTGAAGAAGAAAGAAGAGCTAGGCACCTTCAAAAGCCCTTACGCATTTCTGGGAGGTGGTAGCAAGTGCCATGCCCTGCCTTGCCCAGCATTCATAATAACTTACAACAATAAAATCATAGATTTTGCCCAAATAATTTCATTTGCCAATCATACATGATAAATTGGATTATGAGATTATTAGCACACAGTTAAATGTATTTAAATTACCATTTGTACAGCTGATGGAGATTTCTATAAATGTAGGCTAGCAACAGAGCCTATACAACATAGAAAATAGCATGCATAAATCAAGCAAATATTCGGGATCACGTATGCTTAATATGTGATGCATCTGAACATTTTTTATCAGCATCTTGGTGTTTTCTTTCTCCATCCTCACCCTAGGTTGTGTTGCCAATGGACAATGTAGGGAGTACAAAGTATCCAACTTCTTCTTTTCTTTGGTTGGAGCTGAGATTGGCACTTTCAGTGGGACAGTAGTGGTTGGCAGGGTTAAGGCTGAGGAAGAATCCTGTGAAATCAAAATATTGACTGCTTAGGAGTGTTGAACAAATAAGTGAATAAACAGAAAATAATGGCAAGCAGGTTTCTCACCTTTGGAGAAGGAATTACAAATATAGAAAGAGTGAATGCTGCAATTTAAACATGTAGTACTGAATTGGAATTGGAAGTGCCAGTGTAGAATCATGGTTTTAAATATACTTAAACAGAAATAGAGGTATAGGTGTGCATGAGTGGGTGTGTGCATATATGCACATTTTTTTCTAGTACTATCTGCAAAAAGGGCCTAGATGCAATGACACCCTGATAGAAACAAATATCCAGGGTACTCAGGTGTTGGTTTCAAAGTAGCATTCACTACTAAGGAAAAACCAAAGGTCCTGGGTAAGTGACTGAATCAAGGACTAGGGCAGGGAAACAACAAAATGAGCCTGGAACATCTTGTGCCAGAAAGTAAAAGTATGTTCAAAGAATTGTGAGGATAAGTCAAAAGGACAAAAGAACCAGCTTGAAAGGGCTTTCATTAGCAAAGCTGGGGACAAATTTACCATCAAGTATTATAATTATAACATCGGAGTGTAACTCATTGAGTAAAAGAAGATTCTGAGCCAATACTGGTGTACATGGTAGGCAGACAGACAAGATAAATGATATATGGATGGATGAATGGATGGATGAATGGGTAGACAGATGGACAGATAGCTCTACCTTATAGTAGAATGACATACATGTAAAAGGAATGATAGATTATACAAAATCACCATTTACCACCTATTATAGAAATAATTTATGCAGGCAACAGTCATCAAAGGATGGTAAAACTAGTGGGTGAAAGTTCAATGAGAAACAAGATATTCATAGTCTCAAGCTATTCCCCACAGATTACTTAATTATTCATGACTTAATATGTACAAAACATATATTAAATGTTCTAAATCTAGAAAATGCCATCTAAACAAAGTGACAGGAGTTCAATAGCACTAAGAATGAAATAACTGACATCATGTGCCTGCAGAAATGATGTGCTAAGAACACAACATCAGTTCAATGGTACTTCCTCCTAAAATGTATAAATCAAAAGAAAACATGAGATGGAACTAAATTCTGGGACATTCTGCAAAATAATTGACTTACATTATCTAAAAATACCAAGGTAATAAAGACAAGGAAAGACTGAGGAACCGTTCCATGTAGAAGAAGACTGAAGAAACATGACAGCTAACTGCCACGTGTGATCCTGGATTAGATCCCGGACTTCATAAAGAATGTTATTATGATAATTGGCAAAATTTGAATGGGGTCTATGGATTAGGTAGTAATATTTTATCATTGTCAATTCCCTGATTTTAAAATCTGAATGTGATTCCATAAGAGAGTGTCTTTGTTTTAGGAAATACACAAAGTAATAAGATATCATTTCTGAAACTTACTCTCCTATGCTTCAGAAAATTGTATAGCAATATGCACATATTATGTATATTGTGTGTGGTGTGTGTGTGGAGAGAGAGACAGAGAGAATGGTAAAATAAATGCTCTAAAATAATATTTGGGAACTTGATTGAGGAGTACAACCAAGACTGAGAGATCTTTGTGTTGCTTCTGCACCTTTTCTATAAATTTAATATCATTTCAAAATAAAAAATTAAGAAAAAAGTTCATTTTCAGTACCCTTCAATAAAAGAGCAGGAAACCTCTGTTTTAAAACAACAAATATGTGTGTGTACACATACAAATACAAGAAGCAATGGCCCAGAGTCTACAAAAAATAATTCAAGATTATATTAAACTATCAAAATATAACAAGGAAAAATAGTTGTCTATTTCACCCAGTTCTGTCTCCCAGAAGATGAATCTCAAAATTTGGGCTCCAAATTTATGTCCACTTTTCTCTATTTCAATGTATTGATTCCCAGTTTCTCAGAGAATTATTTTGGCAGATTGTACCTTTTCTCATATTTCACAGTGAGGTCACCTGCTGAATATTCTGTCTAAAGTTTTATAAATGTTCTCAATGTAACCACATATCGTATCTCTCCCATGTAGAAAAACAGATTTTTAAAATTTGTAGACAACACCAAGTGTTTTAATTTGAGGAATTGTACCTGAAAACTAACTTTTTCTCCCCTAGTGTTTGAACCTAAAGCATGGGGCCTTGGATGGTAGGCAGAGAAGACGAGTATTACCAGAGGTGTTTCTTTGTAATACAATAAATTTCATGTTTTCTGTGTGATTTTCTTTATTATAGATACTGACTTTCATAATCAAAGTTTAAGACTATCTTTTAGGTAGGATATTTTTTAGAAAGAAAATCTTGGTCTTAATATTTGAGTGATAAGCTACAATAAGCAATTCTCTGTGTCACACTCTTTTAAGTTTTAAAATTTTAAATCAATTAACAATTGTGTTTTAGGAAGCATATTAGTCAGGGTTCTCCAGAGGGACAAGACCAATAGGATATATATATGTGTACATATATATATGTAAAGGGGAGTTAATTAGGGAGAATTGACTCAAACGATTACAAGGCGAAGTCTCACGATGGCCATCAGCAAGCTAGGAAACCAGAAGCTAGTACTCTGGCTCAGTCTAAGTCCAAAAGCCTCAAAACCAGGGAAGCCAACAGTGCAGCCCGTACTCTGTGGCTGAAGGACTGAGAGCCCCCAGGTGACCGCTGGTCCAAGTCCCAGAGTCCAGAGGCTGAAAAACTTGCAGTCTGATGTCCAAGGGCAAGAAGGGAAGCAAGCCTCCGGCAGAGCATGGGAAGAGAGAGCTAGCCAGAGAAGACACAGCAAGCGGCTTATCCCTTTCTTCCACCTACTTTGTTTTTGTCATAATGGCACCCAAGTGGATGGTGCGCACTCACATTTAGGGTGGGTCTTCCTCTCCCGGTCCACGGACTCCATGTCAATCTCCTCTGGCAACACCCTCATGGACACACCCAGAAACATTTCACCAGCCATCTAGGCATCCCTCAACCCAGTCAAGTTGATGCCTAACATTAACTATCACAAAAGTTATAAACTTCTCCCCTAAAAGAAACTAAATGCTGTGTTTGCCATATTGGGAAGACAAAATAATTGAGTTTTGGTAGAAATCTAGTGTTACAGAAGTCCCAGCTAGATTCAAAGTGGTGATGATGAGATAATGATGACAATAGCAGTGGTAGTGATGGTGCTGGGTGTGGGGATGATTATAAAGAAGAAGGAAGAGGGAATTAGAATGATAATGTTAATGACTATATGTACTAACATTTGAGAGTCTATTTAGGTCCTGTTTTAAGTGTTCCACATATCCTTAGCATACTTAATCATTAAATAACTCCATGAGGTATATATTATCACTATGCACATTTTGGAAGTAAAAAAAAAAATGAGTTTCAAAGAGATCAGGTAAATTGTCAAAGGTCACAGAATGAGCAAAAGGTAGAACAAAGCCCCAAATCCAGGTCAATACGTCTCCCTCACAGTAACATGTTGAATTAGGAGTTGCCCTTCTCCTTCCTGGCCCCTCTACCAACACACATCAACTATATTCCCTGAATTTTCTCAGAACATAGAAGTTGAATGGAAAATAATTTTAATCCTGCCCACTGTTGTATTTCAGATATACAGACACATGTGCCTGACATATACAGGAGGACTATGGAAACAACATTATAGATGGCAACCAAGAAGCCTGTGTGTTAGAGAAGAGAGAAATTCATAAGTGAGGGCAGCCTTGGTAACTGCTTGAAGGGAGCAAGAGCAGTGGTTCATGATACAGAGCAGACGCGGCTACAATCCACCCTAACCTAGAGAAAGTGTTTCTCTGCCCTGGGAAGATGAAAACTAATTGCAAATCTGAAAGAAAAACAATCGAAGTTTCCAGCAACTCTGCTGAGTGGTTCTCTCCCTCTCCCACTACCATCGACTAGGGGATGTAAGAGAGAGAAGGCACTACTCGGAGCCCAGTGAGAAAAGCACTCACCCCAATCACGTTCAAGGTAGAGAAGGTCAGCACAACTGCCTGGGCAGCCAGAGGGGACATCATGAGCCAGCAGGCATCAGAGCAGCCCAGCATTCAGCCACCAAGAAGGATAGGATGAGAAGCTGCAGCCAGCTGAGGTGGGCAGGGGAGCCCACAAGCTGGGGCGTACATTTCAAACTAAGACATCTTTCTTGGAAACCTGAACTGAGACCCCAAAAAACAGGACTGAGTTTCTCTGTTTCAGGAGTGAGAGCTCTTCAGTTCTGAGACCTAGAAGTAATGCCTTAAAGTGGCCTATTCTCAGGTCTACACAGTCTAGGCACCCAAGCATGCTTGGGTTAACACTAATTTAGTGACAGGCTACTCTATTTTTAATAACTATCTAAGTTTGTTTTCTAGTATTGAGTCCTTAAGATCCCTACTTCTACTTCATAAGTTTCTGTTATAAAAGATGAGCCAGGAAAAAGCAAACTATGGTACTGTGTATTTTCCTAACAAACCATTCAGCCATCCAAATGAGAAAACGGATGATTTGCTATCTTTCAGAATGCTCTTCCCACACGGTGGTAAATACTCGTTTAGACATTCAAACGGATCTGGCGTGCTACCATGACTTCATTCATTCACTCAATCAGCAAATATTTGTGGGGTGCTTACTCTGTGCCAAGTACTTGATGCGAACAAAGCAAAGATCCCCACCCTCATGGAGTTTGTAGTGTGGTGAGAGAGATCACTTACATAATGCATAATTAATAAGTTAATTATTTGGGATGTTAGAAGATACAAGTGCTATGGAGAAAACAAAAAGTCAAGCAGAGTAAAAGAAATCAGAAATGGCAGACAAGGGTTGAAGTATCAAGGCTGAAGTATTAAGCAGTATGAATAGTTTTGTAATGGAAAAAAGTCAGACTTGTTTAATGTGACGCATGCCCAGGCTGTCTCCAAATGCACCACCACCAACTCATTATAAAGTTGTCCAGATAAGAACTTCAAATTGGAATTATTTAACTGAAATAATTCAAATTATTAAATGTAACTATTTAACATTGTATAGGATGACGTAACTGAGTGATACATCGTAGAGTTTTATAGTTTTCGAAATGCAAAGGTCTAATTAGAAAACCAATGATTTCTCATGCTAGGTAAAAAAACTAGACCCTGAGAGTTTAGGTGGTTTGTCCAAAATGACCTCAGCCAGTAAATAGCATAAAAAGAACTAAAATGTAGTTTTATCAAAAAAGTCCTTTTTGTAAGCAAAGATTTCAATTTTTTTTGGTAAGGCGTTTACCTATTTCCTGTTTACTTTTTATTCCTAATTCCCACACGATTAGGGAATTTTATTACCAATTCATGCTGTTTCCCCCTGCCCTGCTCCTTTATGCAGAAACAAGAAAATATGAATACATTATTTAATCCCTTGCAAACACAAAAATAACATGTAGATACTGTTCTATACTTTCATTTACTTAGTTGTCTTCAAAAAGAAATTCCTTACTTATTTCCTTAAATTCTACAGGTACTATCTTGCAATGAAGCATATAATACTAGCAATGATCTTTTCTCAGCAGAGATTGAGACTTTGGAATAGAGTTCTTTAATCGAGATTTCAGTGAGAAAGGCTGCAGGTTGACTGCAGATAACAGAAAGCCTGATTTACAGAGATTCAAACAAATAGACGTTTTATTCTTCTCCTATTACAGAATCCCTGAAGTCGGTGGTTGCTGGCATTGAGTCAGCAGTTCAGGGATGAGTCAGGGACCTGGATCTTGTTTTCTCATGCTACCATTCTTAAAAGTTGGCTTTTATCTTCTTGCTTGCACCTTCAGGCATTATCTACATGGATGGAGAGAGGTGGCTAAGAGGCCCCCTCCTCAAACAAGTTTGCATTATTTTTCAGGAAAGAAAGCCCTCCCTGCTAGCCCTCCCATTACACTTCTCTGGCAAGGGCTGAGTCACATGTCCACTCTTAGATCAATCACAGACCAAGAGAATAAAATTATCTTAGCCATATAAACCAATCAGCCTTAGGGATGATACATAGGGATGTCAATTTTCTGTAATGGTTGCATAGTATTCCATTGTACAGAAAAAATAACTGGTTCTCCATTGATGGACTTTAATTGCTTTCAGTCTTACGCTATTACAAGCTATGCTGCAATGACTATTTCTGGAATTATTGCACAAGTGGTACTTTATTTGAAAAATAAATCTCTGGAAGTAAAAATTATTTTAACCAATTTTAAACTGAAACAATGTTCCCAAATACGTAGTGCACAATGACATATGATGACATGTTTATGAACATTATTTTTAGGTTGATTGATCTGATTTAATAATGTTTCATTCATTGATTCAACAATTATTTTTAGATTCACTACTGTAGAGAAAGCTCTGTATGCTTTCAAGGAATACAACGAATAATCTTTGCCTTCAAAGAACATAAAAGTTTGAGAATTTAGCAGGCTGAAGTTAATTAATTTAAAACTTTTTCTGATTTAATGTATGTCTTAATATTGATAATTTTCAAATGGAAGCAATTAATAGACCTTTTCTCCTAAGGTGTATATAATCATTTTTTCAACATGGAAAAGAAATCCTTAAAAACTTTTAGACATCTTAGTAAAATTACTCATCAGCCTTAGGGTTGCTATTAATGTATTAATTTCGTCATTGTTATGGTGACTTCAAATAAGTGTAGGTTGCAGTTTGACACACTGATTTCTCTGGGTTTTTTTCTACACTTTAAGGTTTCACTGTGCTTCCCTGGATATAAGTTTTGTAAACCAGCTCCTGAAAGAGAGGAAACAATCGTCCAACTCTTAAAGAACAAAATATTATTTTCAAGGTTGTTTTTTCCACATATTTTCAGAAAAGAATTCAGAAGTAAAGGCATTCATTAAAATTTTTTCAAACCTAAGTGGAGGCCACTAAAGACACCCACTCTATGAAATTGACACTTACAGAGCTGACAAATTATATAAATGGCCTTTTGTGGATATTGATACCAGCTCTGCAGACAGAGGAGGCTCTCCACCAAGCATCTATCAAGGGGGCCAATAGAAAAACTAATTGGGCAAAACTCAGAATGTTCATAGCCAGTGTTGTTAAGGAATAAATAATAACAAACAATTAAGACACCAAGAATAAGGCAACGAATCTCTTAAGGTTAAAAAAGTAATTCCTCTAAATTGAGGACCTCTGTGAAAAGGGTGTGAGTCAGATCTAGTGCAGTAGTCCAAGTTTGAAGTTAATTGCTAGTTTTTGTAGGGCCAGCTATGTTTTCTTCAGCTATTTGACAAAGATAATATGTTCAAGACCTGAACAAAAGAATATAATGTAACTATTAGACAATCTGCAATGTGCTGAAACTTGCATATGAGTGTGCTGTTTGGTTTTTGCTGGGCACCTTGGTTAGCATATCACTAAAGACTTTTCCAGACCTGACCTGAGGCTTCTTTTCCAGCACCACTTGTCTTTACACCTTAACTCATAAATTGCACTTTAGGAAACAAAAATCCCCATAATGCCACATTGCAGTTCCCCGCACTGTTTCACATCTCTGTTCCTCTTGCCTGGAATGCTTTCTCTCTTTTCCTCATGATCACCTCAAGGGTAACATCTACCAGTGGTGTTTTGCTCACCACTGGATTTCCCACAAGGCCAAGTCATGCATGTGCTGCGTATCCATGTGGGTTGGGAATGGGAAGAGGAAAGACGGCAGGAAATGGGCAGTGAGGCTTGTTGTGGTTTGAGTTTGTCCCCTCAAAGTTCATGTGTTAAAGACTTAGTTGCCATTATAACAGTATTAAGAGGTGGAGCCTTTAAGAGGTGATTAGGCTGTGAGGGCTCCGTCCTCATGAATGGAGTGATGCCGTTATCTTGGGAGTTGGTTAGTTATTGAGGGAGTGGGCTCTTGATAAAAGGGTAAGTTTGGCCCTACTTCTTTCTGTCTTACGTGCTTGCTTGCTCTCTGCCATGGGATAATGCAGGAAGAAGGCCCTCACCAGATGTCAGCGCCATGCTCTTAGACTTCCCAGCCTCCAGTACCACGAGCCAAATAAACTTTCATTTGTATAAATTACCTAGTCTGTGGTATTCTGTGATAGCAGCAGTAAACAGACAAGTAAAACAAAGTGAAGAGGTCTTTCAGGACCAGATTGAGAAGGGCTTTACGTGTCACAGTAAGGAGTTTTACCTAATATCATGGGTGAAATTTTAGGGAGGTTACAGAGTATTTTAGTAATGAGAGGATCAGATATTTTTATTCAGGAATATGATCTGGCTGCAGTGAGGAGGATACATTGGAGAGAAAGAAAATGTCACAAATCCAAATGGGGCCTGTCAAAGAAAAATTTCCTCCTCTCCTTTGGAGTTTCCAGAAGCTGGTGGGTTTGTGCATGGGCCCAGTAAGGGTGGTACTTACCAGGAATCCCGGAGACTTATAAAGCATCATGAAGTGAGTGTCTGGATCCCCGAGGCATGAGTCTAACTGTGGCAGCCCAGCCTCTCCCCAGGGTCTGCTCTCAGCTCCTTTCTCTTTATAACAGAAGACAGAAGGCAACACTAATATATTCTAATAATAAAAAATAGAGGGAAAATCATAGAAACAGGGGAAGAGAGCAAATAAAGAAGGAGCATGCTTAGAAGGGCAGTTATCATTTTTGTTCATCAACTTTACGCCAGTGGCTTTTCCTTTTACAGTGTTCCCCAAATTTTAGAATGCACTGGAATCATCTGGAGGGCTCATTAAACCATAGATTCTGATTCTGTTGGTTTAAAGTGGAGCCAATAATTTGCATTTCTAACAAGATCCCTTGATATGCTGATGCTGCTGGTGCAGGAACCACACTTTCAGCAACACTGTCCTATTTTCTATCTTGAACACCTCAATAACATAGCAGAGTGGTATTAACAACACTTATTGAAGGATTAAGTAATCTGCCCTCTGCCCTGGGTCAACTAGTTAGTAGGAAACAAAACTTGGGAGTCAGATTCTGTTGGGCTCAAAAATTTACACTTTTCACCTCATACTCCTCTTTCCTCCATCGATGTCTTGAGACAGAGGACAGGGCAGAGGAAGCTCCAGGCTATTTCCTTTCCATCAGGGTCCAAAGTACCCACAGCACAGAAATATGAGGGTGGAGTTTAAAGGAACATCTTGTACCTCTGGGCATTTCTTTTCCCCCAGAAACCATTTCAACTCCCTGAGCTGTAGTTCCTAACTGTGGCCCAAAAGGTGATATCTGGATATTTGCATGTGCTCAGGTAATATCTCCTCTGAGGGAGGTACAGAATGAGCGTCCCATTTTTCTACATGCAACATAATGCCTAGAAGTGTGTGATCTGCCCACTTGCATCTTGCCTTGGATGCCTTTCCCAGTGAGTTCCAGCCTCCCTGATGCTTACATCACTTTCCTCCCTCACCCTCAACCCCAGCACTTCCAGGTGGTTTTATAAGAAATCGCCCTACTGCGCTCTCTGCAGGCCTTTCCTCATTTTTCATAAATATTTCTGCATGCTATAGATGTCCCATCACACCTGGTTTTCAACTTTGAACGATTTGTTTGAATGCCTTCACTTGCTTTTGTCCACTTTGGGCTAGAACAAAAAGAAAACAAACAAAACCAAAAACTTAAAAAACAAAAACAAAATCACCCTGGAAAAGCATTTACTTTGAATATTGCTGTGCTTTGAAATTAATTATTTTCTCTATAGGTAATAAATTAAAAAGTAAAAAGCCAAGATGTCTGCTTTTGACCAAAGGAATCATTTAAATCCAATGTTTCATTTTGCTGCTCTCTGAAAGGTAATATTCAACTACAAGGTGGGCAGGGTTTGCATGAGGAGTCTTTAAAGTCTGTGTTATTTATACTGCATATGTATCCACATTGCAATCATCAGAAGAAGGCTAGTTCCCCCAAATACTTTTTTCCTACGTAAGAGGTTGTTGTTTTTCATTTTTTTGGTTAGTTTTTCTGAATGAGGAGGTAGTAACATCAATAATAAATTTTGCCCAAAGCAGAACTTCATAATCCTCCCAAATTTTCAAACTTACCTCACCAGTATAGTTCCTATTGACCTGGTTAATGTACTATTAGTTGACTTAGACTTGCTGTAGTTTCGTATTCCTTGACTTTAGGTGGCATTTGTGTCCATGTGGGGTTTAATTAATTTATTATTATGATTTATTTTAAGACAGGGTCTCACT
The DNA here is from genome assembly GCA_963573385.1 of Cacajao melanocephalus. Classification (NCBI taxonomy): domain Eukaryota; kingdom Metazoa; phylum Chordata; class Mammalia; order Primates; family Pitheciidae; genus Cacajao; species Cacajao melanocephalus. The sequence goes on along the minus strand of CAUYLG010018013.1, from coordinate 204,097 downwards.
TGGTTACCCAGGCTGGAGTACAGTGGTGAGATCATTAGATCATTATTCACTACAGTCTCTACCTCCCAGACCCAAGCAATCCTGCCTCAGTCCCCCAAGTAGCTGGGACTATAGGCATGAGCCACCATGCATGGTGAATTTTTTTATTTTTTGTAGAGACAAGGTTTTATCACATTGACCTGCCTGGTCTCAAACTCCTGAGCTCAAGCAATCTGCCTGGCTGTGTGGGGTTTATTAAGTCATCACACTGTATATAGTTTAGGCAAGTAAAAAACTACCTTTTCATAAATGTAGATATTTAAAATGTAATGCATTCTTCCTCTTTCTCTCACCTTTCTTCTTGTCTCCTTCCCTCTTTCCTTCTTACCCTTCCCCCTTTCGCATTCTCCCTTTCCCTGTCCTTTCATTCCCTTCCCTAACACTTCAGCCCAAAAGCTATTTGGCAGGACTGAGCAAGACACAGTGGGGAGGATGGTTGCTCAGTTTCCCATGTTAAAACTCCAGTGAGATGAAGAGAGTTCTGCACTAAGGTATGGTGGTGATGGTTGGCCCAGTATATAAGGTTGCCAAATTTAGCAAATAAAAACACAGGTAGTCCTGTTAAATTTGAATTTCAGATAAAGAGTAAATAATTTTCAGTACAAGTATATCCCATGCAATATTTAAGAATACTTATATTTAAAAATTACCGTTTATTTGAGATTCAAATTTAACTGAATGTCCTATATTTTGTCTAACAACTCTGTGTCTGAGCCCTTGTAGATGAGAAGGGCATTCACATGGGGAAGGAGCAGAGAGGGCAGCAGGTTAGCATGGTGTGCCAGAGCCAAGCAAGATACCAGGGACATCCCAAAAAGAGAGGGACAAGGGCCCAAGAGATTGCTTATGCACATGGAATTGATCAAATAAGAAAATATATTGAGGAATGTTTTGAAGATGGGAGTCACAAATTTGGAGTGGGAGAAAACTAGATGAGACATGTTATGGCACTGATTGAGCTTAGAGATACCAGTGTGAACATACGGTTGATAACTTTAAAATGCCATGTGTACATATTTGCTTTATATGCATAGAATGCTTCTAGAATATGCACAAGAGTTGTAGCAGTGTTTACCTCTAGGGAGTAGGACTGAGTGGCTGGGGCACAAGATGGAAAAATTACATTTCCTTATTTTCCTTTGCTACTTTTAAAAGTTTTAATGTCAATTTAATTTATTTTTTAAGTTTAAATTAAAAAAATTTTTAATTTAAATTGTGCCACGCACATTACCTGTACTAGAAAATGTATTTTTAAAATATTTATGGATGAAAAAAAGTAAAACTGGCTTTATTTCCAATTAGAAACCTTAGAGATTTTCTAGACCAAATTCCTGTATCCTTGAGGTCACAGAACCAAATACAGTGCTGAGAAAGGGCTCTGGATTCAAATTCTGATGCTGTCGCATGGCAGCACAGTGCCCTTGCCTTTCTGAACATCGCTTTCTTCCACTACGGTGTAGAATACAAAGCAAGGGCTCTGAAGTCAGCCCGCTTGAGGGTGAGTCTTGTTCAGCGTCACCTTGTTCCAGTGCATGATCTTGGGCAAGTCTACTGGCCTTTCTAAACTTCAGACTTTGTTATGATTGCATTAGCTTTATTCCATCAAACCTGAGAAGCCCTGGGCTGTTTAAAATGCACAATTATTTTATGTTCTACTAACAACTTGTTTAAGTGCTAGTATTTATTGTAAGATGTCAACCACTGTGAAATGCAGGCTGATTTCCAGATACATTAAAATGTGAAAAACATGCATCTTAGAATAAATATAGTATGATCACATTTACCAAAGGGAAAAATATAACATAAAAAGAGGTTCAATGGTAATTGAGACGTAAGTGGACAGAAGTGAAGAAAATCAGGCTAGCATCCAATAAACATTAGCAATGGGAGAAAAAGGAAAGTAAAGATATAATGGGAGGTAAACACTTCAATCTTTGCACAATTTTGATCAAGAAAACATAAACAGTTTGTACGTACTTGTAAGTAAACAAAAAATATAAACAAAATAGAATTGGGGTTACCTCCCAGGAAAGGCAGCACTGTTGTCAATAATGTAACCAAGGCGGTGGCTCAAATCCCAGCACTTTGGGAGGCCCAGGTAGATGGATCACTTGATCCTAGGAGTTCAAGACCAGACTGGACAACATAGCAAGACTCTTACTTTAAAAAAAAATATTGGCTGGGCACGGTGGCTCACACCTGTAATCCCAGCACTTTGGGAGGCTGAAGCGGGTAGATCACGAGGTTAGGAGATTGAGACCATCCTGGCCAACACGGTGAAACTTCATCTCCACTAAAATACAAAAAACTAGCTGAGTGTGGTGGTGTGCACCTGTGGTCCCAGCTGCTCAGGAGGCTGAGGCAGGGGAATTGCTTGAACCCAGAAGCAGAGGTTGCAGTGAGCTGAGATCACGTCACTGCACTCCAGCCTAGTGACAGAGTAAGACTCTGTCTCCAAACAAAAAGTTTTAATGTGAATAATAATAATTAGTAATATGGCTGTGTACCTAGATTGCCTTCATTATCCACCAACTAGTCAGCACTCTATACCAGAACTGAGTCCTGGAAGGAGGGAGCCATGTACGGATTGGAGACAGTGGCACTGTTTAGTATCCCTGTTTGGGATGAGGGGAGTCCTGATGCCCTTGGGAGGGTCAGGAAGGGTGGGGTTGGGAAGTGGAGTGTTGAAGAGGGAGTAGACACTTATCTCATAGAGGTGTTGTAGGAATTAATAACATCACCACGTCTGGCACATAATAAGTGTTCAGTAAATGCTAACTATTGTTAAATTTAAAAAAAAAGCTTTTTACACCACAAAATGCTATGTGAATATTTATATTGTGTAATTTTTTAAGCACCATCACGATTAGATCCTGATTCCTGAGACTTGCAATTCACTTTGCAATATGTCACACTACGCTTATTTCATACACTATTACTTTAAATTGAACTCTTTTTCAATAAACTGCATTATATATACTTGTTCATAAACCATATTTTTGTGCATGGGTGCCGTGTATCTTTCAGATATTTCCATAATATATACACATAATGTAACATAGAAACACAGATTTTTCTTTTAAAGAGCAAAGCTTCAGCAGTTTCTCTTGAATTTTATTCTGTCATTTGACTACATTATATTTCTGATGTTCAATTTGTACTGAGTACATTACAGACTTCTCTAGGGAACAGAAAGAATTTTTTAAGTAAACATAAAATGCTTTGATAAATCAAAACATGTGAATGAGATTTCCATTAAAAATCTTCCAATCTGTTTTGAGACTTGAAATAAAGCTGTCTTTTACATAATAAAACCTGTTAACCTAAAGGCAACAACAAAATAATAATAATAACTCATTTGTTATGGAAGTGATGCAGAGGGCTTATTTTGAAAGGTTAGTTATGTTAAATACAAAGGGGATCTTGCTATAAACTAATTGTAAAGAAACATAAAAGCTGTTAAGACCTATGCTATCTGACTTAAGCTGACGATAAGTGTAAATTTTTGGAACCCATACTTAACCATTTATATCATAAACTAGCATCGTGTCTCTCAGGCTGAAAAGTCAATCATATTCTAAATGTCCTGGAGTCTCACCTCCGTGCTAACTCCATGAGATCAGAGACCTTGCCTTGTCCATCCACAGCTGTATTCCTAGCAACTAGAATAGTGTCTGCCATAGTAGAGTACTATAAATCCTAAATGAATAAACATTATATACAGATTTTTGATGATTTAAGAAATCTTGATAATCAAAATTTCAAATATAGGCCCAGAGCAGTGGCTCACACCTATAATCTCCGCACTTTGGGATCACTTGAGCCCAGGAGTTTGACACCACCTGGGCAACATGGTAAAACCCTGTCTCTATTAAAAAAAAAAAATTAGCCAGCTATAGTAGTACATGCCTGTAGTCCCAGCTACTCTGGGGTCTGAAGAAAGAGAATCACTTGAGACCGGAAGGTTGAGGTTGCTGTGAACCATGTTTGTGCCACTGCGCTCCAGCCTGGGTGACAAAATAAGACCCTATCTCGAAAAAAAAAAAAAAAGAAAAAATCCAAAAAGAAAAAACAGATAGTTAGAGAATGATAATTTAAAATACAAAATGGTTCTGTGAGCTTGCAAGTTTGATCTAGGTCAAAATGTAGTGGAACAGAGATCTGAAAATCTCAACTCAGCTACCTAACCAGCTGTGTTTAGTAAACTATAAAGCTATGCCATTTAACTTCTCTGAATTCCAGTTTCTTTTTCAACTCTAAAATGACTGGAGGTATAAGGAGGGAAAGATGTCTGGAACTAATGATTTTAAGGGCCCTTCTAGTTCCAAAATTTTGTGACACTCTGAGCTGTAAAGCCCCACCACAAGGCATTTATGTGTATGTTTACACATTTTTACCTGAGATGAAAATAGAAAAACTAATAGCTAAGTCACCCAGAATTGCCAATGTTGTAGAGACTGTTGAGTGACCTTCAAAACCTGTTCTCTCCCTTCCTCCTGTGCACAGTGCTAAACTACATTTCTCCTTTTCCTGTGTAGTGAGGTGTGGCCATGTGGTCATTTGACCATGTTCTAGGGGATAGAGTGTTAGCAAGTGGTATGCATCACTTCTAAACCCGGCTCATAAAACCTCACATGTATTCACTGCCAAACTCTTGCCCTTCCAACTGTCAGGAATGATGAGCTCCACCCCCACCTCAACACACACACCCAGAGTGACTTTAGAAGCTATATGTTGGTCAGGCATGGTGGCTCACGTCTGTAATCCCAGCACTTTGGGAGGTCGAGGTGGGCGGATCAGGAGGTCAGTAGTTTGAGACCAGCCTGACCAACATGGTGAAACCCCGTCAATACTAAAAATACAAAAATTAGCTGGGCGTGGTGGCGCGTGGCTGTAATCCCAGCTACTCAGGAGGCAGAGGCAGGAGAATCGCTTGAACCCAGGAGGCAGAGGTTGCCGTGAGCTGAGATGGCATCACTGCACTCCAGCCTGGGTGACAGAGCAAGATTGTCTCAGAAAACAAACAAACAAACAAACAAACAAACAAAAAGCCATGTGTTGAACACAGTAGACTCACTATCGGTCTGAATTCCTGAATAACTTTGTGCAGTAGAACATCTACCCCCTTTCTCATCCTAGAAAATTTGGGATACAATTCTCCATGGGTCTCTCAGGTTTTTTTTTGTTTTGTTGTTGCTGTTATTGCTGCTGTTTTGCACATCCTATGAGCAAAAGCAGTCAATCTCTGCAATTCTTGAATTAAGGCTATTAAAAAAAAGGCATTGAATCCCTTTGTTTTTCTGGGCTGTCTTTTCAAGGAAGTTTATATAGTGAACAACCTTGAAAGATAGACTCTCCCTTGGAAGCAAAGGGCATACTTGTTTATTGTACTGTATAATAAAGATGATATCTCCCTATGGAGCAAAAGGCAGATATGCTTGCAGCTCATTAAAAATGTTGTGAGTTCTATAAGCTCCAGGATCCTTACTTTGGCATAAACTCACTCCATGAGCAGCCCTTACCAGGGACAATCGATACTGCTCATGCAGGACTTGGGAAACATGGGGAACTGACATAAACATGAAGCTTATGTTGCTTGCTGTGGCATGAGTAATAAAGTCATTTGTCTCTGACCCAAGAATTTCATGTCTTCTGCCAACTTCCATGAAACTATTGTGGGCTAACTTGTAGTAGGGTTGCAAGTTGGATAAGATTCCAGACATTCATAGTACTTGACACCCACTTACTTCCTCACCCTAGAAAACCCCTGGACTCATATGAACAACCCATTACAGTTTGGGTCTGTTTTTATAACAAGTACAGCAGCAGTCACAATTTCTACTAAAAATCAATAAGAAATTAGAGTAGATTACCTTATATTTGTCAAACAATAAGGTAAAAATAAAAAATATGAGTCTGTTACATGACATATTCATATTATTTTTCAAAATGTAGCAAAGGGTACTGCTATGGTTTAAATGTATATGTGCCTTCAAAATTCATACGTTGAAACTTAATCCCCAGTGCAATAGTATTATAAGGTGGGGACTTTGGAAGGTAATTAAGTCACGAGGGTTACACTCTTATTAATGAAACTAGAGCCCTTATAAAAGCACTTAAGGGATTCTGTTTGATCTTTTTTGCCCTTTTGTCCTTCCATCCTTCTGCCATGTGAGGACACAGCAGCAAGTTGACTCTTGGAAGCAGAGGTCCCTCACCAGAAACCAAATCTTCTGGTGCCTCTTGGACTTTCCAACCTCCAGAACTGTGAGAAATAAATTTCTATGACTTATAAGCGACCCAGTTTAAGGTGCTGTATTGTAGCAGCCCAAACAGACTAAGATAGGTACACAAGTCCTGTAAGGTCTGGTGAAAATAATGTCCCATATTTAGATGTTCTGCAACACATTCACTGTGTTATATTTCATCCTCCTTCCCTGGAGAGTCACAATGCACATTAGCTTATTAAAGATTCTGAGAAACCTGTAGTAAAGAAAACTATTTGCAGCATTTAACCAGTAGTATTTCTTGCACTAAGCTATGTAATGATTGTCCATGGAATACACATGGGTAAATGCAGGGTTAGATCTTTTCTAGAGTCCTTTACGCATCTATGATCCAAATGTCTGAAAATAAGTCGGAAACACATTTATTAGGCAAATATGAGTACACTCAGTGCTCCTTAAATTTTAATGTGCAAACAAATCACCTGGGAATCGAGTTAAAATGCATATTTTAATTTAGAAATCTGTGTAGGGCCTGATATTCTGCATTTCTCTCTCTCTCTTTTTTTTTTCCCAAGATGAAGTCTCGCTCTGTTGCCCAGGCTGGAGTGCAATGGCGTGGTCTCAGCTCACTGCAATTTCCGCCTGCCAGGTTCAAATGATTCTCTTGCCTCAGCCTCCCAAGTAGCTGGGATTACAGATGCCTGCCACCACATCTGGCTATTTTTCGTATTTTTAGTAGAGACAGGGTTTCATCATGTTGGCCAGGCTGGTCTTGAACTCCTGACCACTTGATCCACCCTACACTACCTCCCAAAGTGCTGGGATTACAGGTGTGAGCCACCATGCCTGGCCGATATTCTGCATTTCTAACGAGTTCTCACATGATGTCAATGCTGCTGGTCTACAGACCATTCCTTGAGTAGCAATACTCCAGACAATATAAAATCTAAAAAATGATAGTCATATTTGTAATTATTGTTTTAAGACATGTAGCAAATGAATAGCTAAGACTATGTTGTTACAAATAAGTTTTGTTTTGCTTTTATTTTTTTTTTTTAATGGGGTCGCTCAACCAGGCTGGAGTACAGTGGAACAATTAGAGCTCACTTCAGGCTCCAACTCTCGGGCTCAAACAATCTTCCCACCTCAGCCTCCTAAGTAACTGAAACCATAGACACACACCACCACTCCTGTCTAATATTATTCAATTTTTTGTAGAGATCGATTTCACTATGTTGCCCAAGCTTGTCTTGAATTCTTGAACATGGGGGATCCTCCCACCTCAGCTTTCCAAAGTGCTGAGATTATGGATATGAGTTACCACACCCAGCCGCAAATAAGTTTTAACTATATATTTAAAGAAACACGGTCCCAATTTTTTCTTTCATTTTAGACAACTTGGGGGTGATTTCAGAATTTCTCAGAAATTCAGGAATATGTTTACTTAGAAAATGTATTTATTCCTGATAAATTCAGAAATATGTTTACTTAGTAGAAAAACGTATGGGAATCAGTTTCGGATTCTGCACCATTGTGAAGTCTCTTCCCATTCAAAAGTTTGCACAGAGACAGGGTCTTCTACAAAGACACAAATAGCTTGTGATTCAACCCAGCAGAGGGAATTAATCTGGTCATATTTTTACCTACGTGCTTGATATGGTTTGGCTGTGTCCCCACCCAAATCCCATCTTGAATTGTAGCTCTCATAATCCCCATGTGTCATAGGAAGGACCCTATGGGAGGTAATTGAATCATGGGGGCAGGTTTTCCCCCTTGCTTTTCTCATGATAGTGAATAAATCTCCAAGACCTGATGGTTTTATAAAGGGTGGTTCCCCTGCACACACTCTCTTGCCTGCCGCAATGTAAGACATACCTTTGCTCTTTCGCCTTCTGCCATGATTGTGAGGCCTCCCCAGCCATGTGAAACTGCGAGTCCATTAAACCTCTTTTCTTTATAAATTACCCAGTCTCATGTGTGTCTTTATTAGCAGCATGAGAACAGACTAATACAGTGATCTATACTAAAAATTACTGAAAATTATTCTCTCCAAAAAATGCTTTTTTTCTTTTGTTTTCTCCCAGTTCACATTTGAACTTTTTTGGCCTATGTTTCAGAAACCATTTTCCCCACTTTGCACTTATAATTCTACAGTAGAATTGTTTCAACAAAATCTAAAGCCACATGAGATCAGGTAGAAAGGTTATAAGGAGCTCCATTTCCAGGAGCATAAAAACAATACCCACAAAATTACTTCCAACAATAAAAAGAGAGAAAGTTTGGCATGTGCTAATTAAAGAATCTGATATGTGTGAATTTGTTTCCAATTACGAGATCTGAATCCAATAATGAATTATTTCCAAAGAAACATATTTGGCTTTATGTAAAATTTGATAACAATCCCTAAATAAAAATAATTTGCAAACTTTATGATACATGAGAAAAAAATGTCAAAGGTACACTGTATACTCTTATGAAAAAATAAAAAACATTTAAAATTCTAAGCATCTAGGGAAAATTCATGATATAATATAATATGGAAAAAAAAAAGAAAATGTATCTTTCCTATAAGTACATAACCAAAAAAATAAAATAAAAGAAGTTTAGTATGTGGGGTCATAAAATCATGACTAAAATTTCCTTTCACATAGATTTCTGTTAATACTGCATCTCTGCTATTGGTGTATGTTATTTAAAATAAGTAGAAAAACAGTTACTAATTATGGCAATAGGACTTAGAAAAAATGCCCTTTTGTTTTGCTGGTGTTTTTTAATGTGTTGGAGTGGAAGAAATGTTTATCTATCAGAATTTTCTGTCTATTTTCTGTCTGTAGTCTGTAAGACTAAGCTATACGTAGGGAATAGACAAGAAACCCAGCAGAAAACAGCACATCCAAAGTAAACCACTGAGGGGAGTTTAATAGCCTCTTTACAAATGTGTGGGCAAGGACTTAGGGAAATCGGCAAGCAATCAGGCAGTTCCAGGTCTGGGGGCAGTGCGGGGCTCACAAACAGGAAGCTGTTGTCACTCTTGGGACCAAAGGGAAAAGAATGGAGCAGTCAATAGAAGCTGGGTTGCATTGCTTAATGGAATGGCTACCTTAGGGAAGGAAGCAGCTGACGGACAGAATACTGACAGCGTGAGCCTAAGGAACAGATAGCCCAACCTCACATTCCTGATGCATCCTAATCATAAATCCCAATGAAGCCAAGGAACAAGGGATCTGGTTGGTGCAGGTCAGCCCTCCAGGGGTAGAGATAGAGAACAGACGCATGGGGATATGGAGAGATGTGTGGACAATAAGCAGAACAAGAGGTTATACAGGAATGCAGGAAGGGGATCTGTGCATTTACACTTGGGTTCACACAGGGCTCATGCTAAGGGCTTCAGGCTAATGCTAATGAAGAAAAATGTGACTAAACGCACTTTGAAAACCTGGAGCATTGCATAACATGTTTATTTCTCCTTATATGCAAAAGTGCCCATGCTGTGTTTGCTTGGCTAAAATAAAATGTTCCAAGACATCTGCACATTCCTTTGCATTAATAGCAAGAGCTAATGGATCTTAAAACAGAAGAATCTTATCAAACCTGTGTTTAAAAATCTCTCTTGTAGAATGGAAGAAAATTTTGCAATCTACCCATCTTACAAAGGTTTAATATCTAGAATCTACAAGGAGCTTAACAAATTTATAAGAAAAAACAAACAACCCCATCAAAAAGTGGGCAAAGGATATGAACAGACATTTCTTAAAAGAAAATACTTATGTGGCCGACAAACATAGGAAAGAAAGCTCATCATCACTAGTCATTAGAGAAATGCTAATCAAAACCACAATGAGATTCCATCTCACGCCAGTTAGAATGCAGATTATCAAAATTCAGGAAGCACCAGATGCAGATGAAGCTGTAGAGAAATAGGAACACTTTTACACTGTTGGTGGGAGTGTAAATTAGCTCAGCCACTGTGGAAGACACTGTGGTGATTCCTCAAGGATCTAGAAGCAGAAATACCATTTGACTCAGAAATCCTATTACTAGGTACCAAAGGATTATAAATCATTCTACAATAAAGACACATACATATACACGTATGTTTATTGCAGCACTATTTACGATAGCAAAGTCTTGGAACCAACCTAAATGCTCATCAATGATAGACTGGATAAAGAAAATGTGGCACATATACACAATGGATTACTATGTAGTCATAAAAATGAATGAGTTTATGTCCTTTGCAGGGATATGGATGAAGCTGGAAGCCATCATTCTCAGCAAACTAACACAAGAACAGAAAAGCAAACACTGCATGTTCTCACTCATAAGTGGGAGTTAAACAATAAGAACACATAGACACAGGGACAGGAACATCACACACCAGTGCCTGTTGGGGGGTGCGGGACAAGGAGAGCATTGGGACAAGTACGTAATGCATGATGGGTTTATAAGTGCAGCAAACCACCATGGCATATGTATACCTGTGTAACAAACCTGCACATTCTGCACATGTATCCCACAGTTTAAGTTCTTATTTTACTTAAAGTAAAAAGAAAAAAAACCTCTCCTGATCATACCTTCTTGTAGCAGATTTTATATATCATATACATAATTAATAAATCCCCCTACACCCTCATGGAGACTTTCTTGACTTCTAAGTTTCCCCCAAAAAAAGATTTTTTTTCTAGAAGTATAAATTATTGATGATAGTGTTGGTGGTGATGATGACAGCTATCACTTATTGAATGCTCACTATATGTGCCAAAGTACCTAAGAGGTAGTTACTATTATTGTCTCATTTTCACATGGGTAAAAAACTAAGGCTAAAGGAAATCCATTAACTTCTTAAAATCATATGATCAGAAATGACTGGGGCTTTTGGAGGCAGTCACACTATAGAGCCGTCAATTTTAAGCAATTTATTGCCTTTCTCTCTGAAAACAGTACATTATATCTTTTAATTCCAAGAAAGTTGATTGATAATCTTTAAAACTTTTGCTTAATAGCTAAATACAAAACTGCCAAAGATGGAGAAAGAACAAGAGAAAAGATATCAGAGAGGGCATGAACTGAGGGGAGATGGAGGACTTGGAAAGTTCTAAGCTGATTTCAGTTTAGTTGTTGGCTCCTGCCATTCACAAATGTTCTCTGTGTCTTTCCGTCTGAACTGACAACTATCCTTTCTTTTCCTAAACGAGTGTCATGAACACTTGGGAGCTAAGTTGGATCATTTTGTCGACTCTGTATTTAAGTCCTACATATGAAGCCGTAATAGTGTTGTATGCCAGAGGCCTTAAATTTATCCCATGTCAGTTTTGTTCAATGAAATTTTAAGAAATACGATGGAACTGAGCATATGACCACATTGCATCTGTCAGCGTGAAACTGCTATACTAACATGTCAAGCTGATTTTCATAAAACACGCCAATCAACCAAACCTGGGGGTCATCTATATTACTTAACATCAATAAATAGTAATTCTCACTCAACTTTGGAATATCAAAAGATAAATAGCCAATGGTAGATTACTCAGGCTTGATGCTTCTCCACCTCTAGACTGGTGGGCCTATTTTTCTGTTTATCAGATAATAGTCTATACTATGTAGAAACAGAACCCTTCAATAAGTTAACTTAATGACTTGTTAACAGCTTTGACAAAAAGGTTGGTGATGAAAGTAAAATAATTATATAAAGCGACATATTGAGTTTACTTGTGGGATTCCATTATTCATGATATGTATTAACATGAATGCTGAGAAGTTGCTATAAATTTCCTAAAGCTTGGACTGCCTCATAACTTAACCTATATTTAGCAGAAGAGACGAGAACGAATTCATTGGCTCGTAACTGGTCTGATTTGTCTGGTGGCCATGCACCAGTCTGTGCTGGTGCAGATGTGAGAACCGTAGACGGCCGAAGACAACCCCGTTATATTCCTTGCTTTGCCACATGTTAGAATAGACTTTATCTGGGCAAGGCCTGGATTTCCAAAATAGCTTTCTGTAGTGGTCATCTGTTGTTTTTGCGTTTTTGATATTTCTCTTCTTCTCCAGGTTACAATACTTCAAATTCGAAGTTAGCCCCACTCCCAATTTCAGAACATGTGGTTTGAGATGGATCTTGTGATCTATGCTTAGGCTACCAAAGCCCTGAATTTCCTTAGCCATATTGCTTTTTCAGAGGTGGGCACACGAGCCAGGACTGCCCTACCATCAGAATCCCATCCCTTTGGGCACGCTGAGTGGTTTAGAAATCGGCAGAACCCCAGGTTAATTCAAGCATAGTTAATTCTGAATCCTGGGAAGGTGCATTAATAAAATTGTCTTTTCTAATGGGATGACTAGCGCTAACAGTGAAATAATCTTAGAGATTTAGAGCACCCATATATAGAGTTCAAGAAGGAAGCCCATGAATGCAAGACAGAGAAAGCCAAGAAACTGATTCCTGATAACATTGTTTGAGCCCCTGAATCAAACCTTGCCTGAAGATATGAGTACTGAACTTTCAGTTATATCAGCCAATTCCTCCTTCTATTTGCTTAAATGAGTTTAAATTGGGTTTTCTGTCACATGCAGTAAGAGAGTTCTAAATAATGTATTTCTGAACTACAGTTAGTCTCACTTTCCAGTTCTCCTAGAAAAATCTCCCTATTGACCTCCCTTTGATCTAGCACTCTCCGGTTAAAGAACATTTAGCAATAAATCTTCAGTGCTTAGCTTGACCGGCACAATCTGGCCTCTCCCTTAACTTGGCTGGCTCGGGCTTGTGGTTTAGCAGCACGAGGCCAGTGGGAAGGGAGAAAAAGTAGGACTTGGATGGGAAGTGGTCAGGGTGCTGTGGCCTCCTTGGAAGAGGGCATTTGTGGTGTCTGGGAATAGTGCCCTGTGGTCATTTCTAAAATCAGGAGTAAAATAAATATGGAAGATTGGAGACATAGAACAAATATTTCAGACATAATTCTGGGAAATCTGTGTCATCAAAAGGAGTCTGGATCCTGCAGCTCAAGGGAGAGGTAAGTTTCCCTCTGTCCTTAGGTGCTTGGACCTGAGTGGAGGCAGGCAGCCAGCCAGCCATGTGGTTGGGTTACCAGAGCTCATTCTGGAGAGAACCATACGCAGCCCCACCTGCAGGGGGAATTCAGGCCACTGCCAAATGTACTAACCCTGTTGATATTTACTCAAGAAGTCAGATGGTCCTGAGCTTGCTCCTATGAGCCATTGGTAGCTTCAGTTAGAGAAGACAGAGGCAGGAAACCAAGGTAGCTGCCAACAGGTGCAACCCACCTTCCAGCTCCATCCATTGGTTTGGAGACCAGCCTAGACTTGGGCTTAAGTCCCAGATCCACCGCCAGCTAGCTGTACAACCTTAAGCAAGTGTTTAAATTACCTGTGCCTCAGTGTTTTTATCCACAAAATAGTTATTTTTTTCAGAAAGTAATGATGATGATTAAGTGAGAAATGTGTATAAAATGCTTAGCACAGAGTAGATATTCTGTACATGCTATTTCTCAGGACACTCCTACACTGTAGATTACCTGGACATCCCATTTTCTCTATACCTAGCGGCTTCTCCTATTGTTACACATTTTGTTTTCTCCTCTTATGTTTCCCTACTGAAATTCTACCCACCCATTAAGATTTCATTCAAAAATCACCACTTTCCTGAAGCCTTCCTCCCAACTAGATGGAATCTTTTCTTCAGCTGTAGTTCTTCGTAATGGGCAGAAACCGTATATACGGCAGTAGTTCTTAATCTTGCCTGCATATTTGAACCATTTGAAAATCTATTAAAAATATTGATGCCTAGGCCCCAGTCCCAGAAGTTTTGATTTAATTGGTCTGGGGTGAGGCTCAAGCATCAATTTGTTTAAAAAGCTCCCCAGGTGATATCACTGTGCAGCCAAGATTTAGAACGACTCATGGTTGCATGAATATGTTCTTAAATAATGTTTATCACTGAATTCAAGCTAAGGTATTAATGGCTTAAAGTTTTAATAGACTAACCTTTAGAATACTTGTGTTTTTATTAAAAGCAATGCAATATTATGCTCCAAGAATACAAAAGCAAACCAGATTTTTTTAAACTTTTAGCCTAAAGGAAAGAATGACAGTTTAACTAGGGAGATGTGTATAGAGCTGTGAGCAAAGAATATGTATATATGAGTTGTACCCTAGCAATGTGTCAAAAATATTTTAGGAGCACAAAGAGGAAAAGCCCGCTAATTTTGAGGTGGCAGTAAAAGGAGAGAGAAAAAAATCTTCAAAATGTGGATGAGCTGAGTGTTGAAAGGTGACAACAGGTTTGCAAGGTCTGAGTCAGAAGGCTTTCCAGGCCATCTACGGAGGAGTCAACACGTGTGGCTCCTTCCTATTCATATACCTTCCTAACCCAAAAGATCGATTGCCAATAGAGGGAATTGCAAACACATTGAGAGGAAGTTTTGAAGCAGGAGGTCTATTTCCCAAATCACACCTATATCAGACTACTTTGGTTACAATGAACCAGCTCCCAGATTCAGTTATTTTTTTTTAAGAGAGAAAGAGTTGCCTTCCAAAACCAGCTCATAGAAAGGATGTATATGACAGGATTCAGGGATAATTGTACCTGGAACAGAATGCCCCCAAGGTTCTATTCTCCTCCTTCCAAGGACTGCTTCTCTTTGGATGTCAATTTCATTGCCACAAGCTTGTTTGTCTGTGCTTCTGTGGCTGATGTCGGTTTCTGGATTCATATATTCTCACCTGTCCCACTTATAAAAGCATTTTGAATGGCCTGAATTAGGCCTTGTTAACTTCTAGACCAATCATGAAAGCAAGATATGGGGTACTCTGATTAACCTAGTTTGATTCAAGTGTCTATCTCTTGCAATCACTATGGCCAAGGAAGCAGAGTCTACAGGAAGTTCAGCTTCCATTCAAGTAAGTCTTGTGGTTAAAACAAGACTTTCTTAGAAGAGACAAGATGAGTGCTGCTTGGAAAAGTGTTGGGCAGATCTTAGAGATAAATCTCCACCACTGTCCATTTCATGGCCACCTAGCTCTCTCAATAATCTCGTCTTACCATTTAAATAATTTCCCACATGCCTCTGTGGGTGATGGCAGCAACTTTCATCAAAAGGTGGAGTCTGTTTCCCTATTCCTTGAATCTGAACTGGCCTTGTGACTTGCTATGGCCAATAAAATGAGACAGAAGTGACTGACGGCTAGTTCTGAGCCTAGGCCACAAGAGGCCCTATGTATACCTACTCTTTTAAAACCCTGCCACCAACATTAGTGCAGGCCCAGGTTAATCTGATGCAGGGAAGACCCTGTAGGCAGAACCAGATTGCTTTAGGTGAGTCTATTCTAGACTAGCCAACCACCAGCCAAACCACCAGCTGAGTCACAGATGCATCAGTAAGCCAAGATCAGCCAAGCCTAGCCAAGACTAGAAGAACTACCCAACCCAGCCACAAACTCATGAGCTAAATAAATGGTTGTTGTTTTAGGCTACTACATTTTGTGGTTGCATGTTAGCAGAATTTTTGTGGAAATAGATAACCACTATAGCCGCCAGTTTACAAAATGCAATAATCCCACATATAATCACAGATATAAGCAGCCCACCTAAATGCCAGTTGCTTGATGTCTAGTATCACAGGGTTATGTCTGTTCCTGTCCAGAATAGTCAAATGTGACTATTCTGACACTAATATTTAATGATAGCAGAAAGGTAGGATAACACCAATCAAAACTTCCCACTTAAACATGGAGAAAACAAGAGCAAGAGCTACATGAAGGGGCAAATGCCACCTGGCATTGATCCATGCTATTGATCCTTGCCCCCAAGGGTTCCAATTTCCTTTGGGAGTCACCACTAGGGACTGCGTGTGTGGCCTTAGTAGGAAGATAATTCCAGCTTCACAGAAAAAACACAAAAATTACCCTGCTGGACAGGGCTAATAAGATAAATGATAGCTTTAGTGGGTCTCACTGGCATCTATGTGTTGAATCGTTGCCCTGGCAATATATTGAGTTCTTTAATTGGCCAAGCTGATAGCTCAGGTTCTGCCAGCTGGGTGATTTTCCTCCTTAATTTTCTTCTGCAACAACCCTGAGGGAAAGGAAAGAGGCTTTGAAAAGTTTGGACAATTCATCCATGCAGTTCACCTACAATTTGGTGCAGGAAGGATTTCCTTAGCCCAAAGGGCTAAGGATTTCCTTGGGGCTTACACAGTCACTGACTCCCGTATTCAGGTTTGGGATTTCTTCTGCAACGTCACAGCCACCTAGTCACCAGCACCAGAAATGTGGTCCAACCTGATATTTGAACTAAACATCATCCTCATTTTTCTCCTAGCTTGTATCTGCTTAGGAGTTTAAAGAATCAGCTCTCTGCCTCCGTATTGTGGTTGGGAGGATGGATAGAGAAGGAAAGCAAAATGAATTCTCCCTTTAAATGCCAGGTAATGCTTGGGAGGGCTTGGAGATCAGACTTCCTAATTTGCCTGGGTTTTCCCAGTATTCCACTTCAGCTTGAGCTGAGAAATGGACTTTTGTAATTTGCCAGTGCATGAATACCAGACATTCAGCAATATAGGACTGCTCCCAAAGGACAGAAATGAATTTGCTTAACAAAGCTATTTCTCTCCCCTGCCAGTATGCATTCAGCAAGGGCAAAGTGTGGCTTCCTCTTGGAGCACGATACTGAATGCCCTAAGAGGAAGCCCCCCAAACTTCACTATCATATTTTTCTACCACATTCTCTAAAACTTCAGCCTTGATAGATATGTGATTTGAACCCAAGAAACCATAGGCTACAGTTTAACCAACAGTGTCAAATCTGCTAAGATTTGAGTCATAAGCTTGGAAGACTGTTTCCAGAAGAAGAATCCTCTACCCAGAACATCAACATTCTGGACAAACAAAACAAATCCCTAACCATTGCCACTTTATATTAAACACTGCTCTAGAATTGCCAACTCTGATGGATTAGTAGGGGCTGTGTACAGTGCTGTATTGAGAGGGATTCTGAGGCCATCTGGATTCTGTGGGAAAGAATGCTATGATTAATTAGTTATGTCTGCCAAGGTCAAGAGACAGGAGAGTAACAAGATATATGTCATGATTGCCATCCTTATTTTATATCAATTAGGCTTAAGATCAGGCTTGTTACATGGATTTTTCTTTTAAAAATAAGAATTTCATAATATGATAAACATTTGAGATAAAATTTGGGAAGAGTCTAATGAAAAATAATCGCCTTAACTTCTCAGTAGAATACCTTCACTTTTCAGAAGACTAGTTCACTTGTTTATATAAATAAATGTTGTCCGTAGAAGATTTTGTCTGTACTCCAAAAGTTACAAGGCATCCCCAGTTGAAATTGTTGCATGCTTAAGTTACACATCTTTTTCCTCTTAAATAAAAAGTCAGATAATAACTGAACACTTTATATCCTATAAAAATAATCCTGAGTTTTTGAGGCTCAGATATAATACTTGTTTTGCCTGCATCTCAGTCCTGTGAAGATCAGATGCACTTTGAATATGTTAAAATCTGTACAAAAGTTATTTTTATTGCTTTCCACCTTGAAGACTCTAATACTCTATGTAACTAATTTTTGCTGTTATGGACTTTTTTTTTTTATTACTTGCTCCTTATTACTGACCCTTCCTCCTTTGGGGGAATGATCTCCCAATGTCCTTTGGGGTTGTTCCAATCTCCTTTGGGGTTACCTTCAACTGTGAGTGTGCCCATGGTATATGCAGACAGTGATAACTTGACTTGAGAATCCCCTGAGAATGACCTTGTATGAGAGAAGCACCTGAAATATGTGTTCAGAGTCCCAAGGTAAGAAATCCAGGAGTAGTCAACCTAGAGATCTATTCTTTATCTGTGAGGAACATCTGAGCCCGGTCCTGTAGAATGCAGGCCATACAGGGGATTGAGTCCTTTTATTTTGGTTTAAATAAAGGCTGCCAAGTGGAGGTTGTTGGAGAGAGGATAAGTGAAAATGCTATATGAACTGCATGCCTTTGGCAAGTAGTTGTAGTTCTCCTGCCCAGCTCATCATCACTGGACTCTCTCCCATGCATGTAAGCCCCCAGTAAAACCCTGTGTCTTGTTTGCTAGCTCTAGGTCTCTTCCTTGACCTCATGAACCTGGTGACATCCCTTTGGAGTCTATAAGTGTTTGGCACAACACTGTGGCCTTGACATAATGGTGGCCTCATCATCCCCACCCATGAACAAATAGGGCAAGGGTGGAGGCATCATTTTCCTTTTCTGAAAAGGAAAGCATCCACTCATTTTCTGAGATTGCTAATGTCTAGACATGTGAGAAAGCTCAGCAGAATTTGATGCTGTCTCCGAAGATACTGGCTCTTGAGTATGGGTAAAAGTCAGCAGTGGCAGCAGCACATGTGGTCACAGCCTTGCTTGAGGGCTGTGCTGGTGGCAGTGTTCTGATTCTGACTTTGACCATTCCTGGGAGTGGGCATGCTGTGCCTCCTGGTTCCTGGCCTCCTTGTCTTCCATCTGTTTCTCAAATCACATGTTTAAGTCTTACAGTGAAACTCTTCATATCCAGTGTCTTCTATGAATCCCCTTCCTTCTTGTATTTACATTTTAATGTATTTATTGCTTAAACCAGCAGTAATTTCTGTTACAATCAGAAGTCTTCAGGGATGCAATCATGGACAGGAGTGATAATGTGAACTCTGTGTCTGTATTTTATACAGTGGGCCTGAAATGTAGCAGGTGCTCAATAAATAATAGCTGAATAAATGCTAATGTAGAATATAACTGACTTCAGGACTCTCTGCTCTAATTAGCCACATAGGGATCCCAATGTAAGTCCAGGCAATGTGTCTGAGTTTAAGGCAGAAAGGCTATGCCAGCTGAGTCTGTCCTCTGATGACAGGAGTAAAATCTCTCCCCAAAACTATCACCCAGAAAACTTTCACTTATTCCTCTTTGATGACCTCCAGCTCCTGTGAAGTTTGGGAAATCACGTCTTACCTGGGGCTGGTTCCTTTCTTGCCACAAACAGATATGAGGTTCCATAAGTAAGGAAGATATGGATAAATGGATATTGGATAGACAATTAATGATGTCTGAGAGAAAAAAGAATTAATTAAAAAAAGACAATTACCCTGGCCCTCTGAGCATGAGAGACTGCTATGACTTGAATATAGTTTATTAGTCCCCACCAAAACTCATGTTTAAATTTGATCCCCAAAGTAGTGGTTTTGGGAGGTGGCATCTGCTAAGAGGTGTATTGGTTGCGGTAGATCCCTCATGAGAGGCTTCGTGCTATTTTTGCTGTAGCACGTGAGTTCTCACTCTCGGGAGACTGGATTAGTTCTCATGAGAGTGGATTGTTGTAAAACCAGGATCCCCCTCAGGGCATCCCCCTCTTCCCATGTGTCTACTCCCCTCCCCTTTGACTTTCTCTGCCACATTACGACATAGCATGAAAGCCCTTGTCAGAAGCCAGGGCCATGTCCTTGAACTATTCAGCCAGCAAAACCATGAACAATATAACTCTTTTTCTTTATAGATGACCGTGTCTTGGGTATTCTTTCTTTCTTCCTTCCTTCCTTCCTTCTTTCTTTCTTTTTCTTTCTTTCATCTCTCTCTCTCTCTCTCTTCCTCCCTCCCTTTCTTTTTCTTTCTTGTTTTTCTTTCTTTTTCCTTCTCTCTTTCTTTCCCTTTCCTTCCTTCCTTCCTTCCTGCCTTACTTCCTTCCTTCCTTCTTTCCTTCCTTCCTCCTACCCTCCCTCCCTCCTTCCTTTCATTTTTTTTTTTTGATGGAGTCTTGCTTTGTCATCCAGACTGGAGTGCAGTGGTGCAATCTCAGTTCACTGCAACCTCCACCTCCCGGATTCAAGCAATTCTCCTGCCTCAGCTTCCTGAGTAGCTGGGATTACAGGCATGCACCACCATGCCTAACTAATTTTTGTATTTTTGATAGAGACGAGTTTTCACCATGTTGGTCAGACTGGTCTCAAACTCCTGACCTCATGATCCGCAAGCCTTGGCCTCCCAAAATGCTGGGATTACAGGTGTGAGCCACCGTGCCCGGCAGGTATTCTTTCACAGCAACATAAAATGGACTAAGACAGAAACCATGGGAATCTGGACCACTAAGGAAACTTCCTAATGAGCATAAGTCCAGGTCCCCAGAATCTACTTTCTCTGCCCAAGGCCAAATATAGATATCCCTACAGAAGACCTGTTAAGTCTGAGGTTGAGGACTTATTTTCATACAAAAATATGTAAGCTCTGATTGGAGAGGAGGACTTATTTATTAGGAGGAATCAGAATTACTCTGGCTGACCAAGACCTTATAAGCCTGGAGGTTTCTATCTGAAGACAGGGATGGTCCTAAACTGCCTGGAATGAAAAGCTCAAGTCTGTGATGTATTTTCAGTGATGCAGCTCTCCCGGCCAAGGGTTCTGTGTGCTGCCAACAATCCTGCTGAATCCTTCTCTGACTGCCTTACAAGGGCCGCTGCATACTAACCTGGCTCCGGCCTTCTCCTTCAAGATAGAACATCCCACGAGACCCCACTAACCCAGCAATGACCCTTGCCACTCTAACCTTTCTCCAAGCTCTCTGCTTCTGACCACAAGAACTAAACACTCCCATACTCTGCTCCATGAAGGCTCCATACACTGGGACCGAGTCATAGCTAATTGGTTTTTTACAAGCCTAAAATAATCCAGACAGTTAAATATTGATGTTCATTTCTGGGTAGCTATAAACACAAAAGGGGTGAAAGAGCATGTTTAACGGCTTCTTCTCATTCAGTCTTTACATAATAATGGCCTTTAGTCAATAAGCCCAGCTTTATAAAGAGGGCGTTCCTTTGAATTAAAAGGGATGGTCCAATGTGCTTTATGTCATTATGACACAGTGGTCCATCCACTTGGTGACATCTACTCTGTTCACCTAGCACACTCCTCTACATGCACTTATTTTGGGGTGGGAGGAGGATTGAAGAAATCCTGAGACCTGGGATAAAGGAGAATAATGCAGACCACGTTTGGTGCCCAAGGGAGCATCTCCCAGCAGCAGATGAGACCTTGTCAATGATAGGGAAACCCTGACATTCAACTCCAGATGAAGACTGGGAGGCCATGGTGCCACTGCCTACCTCTCCTCAAAGCACAGATATGACAGAGGACCCAGGTGGGGACTTAAGATGATAGAGGTAGACCACTGAACTGACGTGTCCAAAAAGGAACCACAGTGCCATTTCTGTCCCTCTTGAAATATCGTTTATGTCCTCCCATAGTTCCGTCTATGCTGGTCTTGTCAGGTCCTCAAAATGCACTTGTCCATACATTCCTAACTTTTACTCTTTTTTTTCCCTGTATTAGTTTATATTATTTCTTGAAAATGCCCATCAACAAGCAGACAATCATTTGTTTCAATGCTGATACTTCTATTTTCACGTGTATTTGATTGTTATCATGAAGTGCACATAATACACCCATAGGATCTGCCTTCTTTATAAACCAGGATCAAGGAATATTATAAAGATGTAGTAATCATCCTAATAATGACAGTATCATCTGGTTCCAATAAAACACCATTAATATTACAATACAGATCATAGAATCACAATTTTCTAATTTATGCATAATTGGTCTCTCTCTCAGACGTAGTTGATCTATCTCTCATAGACGTTTATGTTAAAGGTAACATATTTATGTAGGTTATCATATTGTCACTCTAGATTCTAGAATTCCTGAGGGCAGTGTCTTCATTACACATTCACGTATATTACCTATCAGGTATTGATAGAAACTACAGTTTCTTTCATTTTTCTATTAATTGATAAACACCTAACTGGGCAGCAAAAAAAGAAACAACTAAATTTACTTTAACATCCCAGGAAATTTTATCTTCATCATTAATTTTTGCAGTTTTTCTACCTAATACTCAGCCTATTTTGGAAGAAATGCTCAGTCTTTTAGATTTGTGCTTTTCCTCCCTGTTTTTCCCCAAAACAGCCCTGGGTCTATTCGAAGAGGTGGGGCTTGGGTGGTTCTGTGCAGTAGTGGGGAAACAGGGTCCTCAGAACAGCAGAGTCCACCCTGGACCCTCGTGAAGTCTACTGCAGAAGACCTCTGGGCTGGGAAACTAATGACCACAGAAGGTAGCTTTCCTTCCAGGAGGTTCTGCTGGGACCTGGTCCTAGAGCCTGGGACTAGGGTAGGTGATGGTCAGTTTTCTCTTTCAGCTTGATCTAGAGCCAGTCACCTCCCTGGTGACTTTAGTCCCAGGTTCACCTTTGCTGGTGCCAAGGACTCCCAGTAGATCCAGGCCCAGCCAGTCTGCCAGCAGTCCTCAATTGCTGCCCCTAACACAGTGACTGCCCTCCTGCTAGAAGGTTCTTACCCAACTCTCCTTTAGCTTTCCAGACCCTCCTTGGATATTCTAGACTTCATTTATGCTATGGAGAAGCAGATAACGGTGGAGGAGGTCCACCTTCTACCTCACCCTGGGGGATATGTGGGTTTACTTTCATATGCCCATTCCTGATTGCTGAGAGTGGCCCGTGAGGAGAGAGCCCCAGGTAGAAAGGAGGACAGAGGCTGCACTCTTCTTCTTTCTCCTCAACCTAACACATTTCGTTCACTCTAAGATGCCATTGGTGTTAAGATGTACCATTGTTCTGTGTACTACTACTAATATAACATAATAATAACCTAATAATAATGTAAAGAAAGCATCCAAAGTGTGAAAACATATATATTAAATCAGTGAAATGATTTATGTGTCGAATATACATTACTACACAAAGAACATTGGCCCCAAGAAAAAAGATGGTAGCCTAATCACTACTAGCCTTCCTCTCACTTCCGCCTGCAATCCCTCAGACCAAGAAGAATAAGTCTGGGCTTTTTCATTTCCTGTCATTATATTCTCCTGCTATCCCAGGGTAGCAAGTTTCACTGCCTAGCTTCTCCTCTCCGTAAAAGAAATCATCTAGTCACTCAGCTCTTTTTTTTTTTTTCTTTTTAGAGACTGAGTTTCACTCATGTTGTCAAGGGTCGAGTGCAACGGTGCAACCTCGGCTCACTGCAACCTCTGCCTCCTGAGTTCAAGTGATTATCCTACTTCAGTCTCCAGAGTAGCTGGGATCAGAGGCATCCGCCACCACACCCAGCTAATTTTTGGTATTTTTAGTAGAGATGGGGTTTCACCACGTTGGCCAGGGTGGTCTTGAACTCCTGACCTCAGGTGATCCACCCACCTCAGCCTCCCAAAGTGCTGGGATTACAGGTATAAGCCACCATGCCTGGCCTCATGCCTAGCTCTTGATGTCATAATATGATGATTCTGGAAAGTTCTTTCTGCTTTGACAAAGCCTGGCTTTCAAGACTATGTTGACTTGTGACATATCCCCTTTTGAATATCAGAAATTGAATATTAGCTTTTTTTTTTATTTTGAACCATTTCTGTAACAATCCTAAAATTCTCTGAAGCATGTTTTTTAGATGCCTCTGGCAGAATAGGGAAAAGTTCAGTTTAAGAAAATACAGAACAAACAAAAAGTCAAAGCACATTAAAATATTACAAAAAAAAGTTATTCTGTTTCATTTTTATCTTCTCAAAAGACCTAGTGTGAAGCAATGGGCAAACTTGACATAAGGCAAATTCTAGCTGAAAAACAAAGGATAAAAATATTTCTATTTGTTCTTTGCGTTCTTTTTTGTGAGTACCTTTGAAAACAGAATTTGTATTATTGACTTTCTTGTAATTTCTCACACACACACAAAAAGCTAAATTAGGTCTTGTTTTCAAGGAACTCACCAGGAATACTGACTTAGTAGTTGACATCTTTGCCATTTCTAAATTAATAATATCTGTACCACCAAAAATAACCCTGATGCCCTACATACTTTGTATTTCTTTGTGTTTCAATCTTGGGATAAGGAGTAAACATTTGCTTCTTTTTGATATTCTAGTAGTAACATCTCACAGGCAAAAATGAGGTACACATAAAAATTGTTATTATTATCTTGATATGAATGTAACTTTTCAGTATTAATTTGGGGCAGGCCAAAAGAGAAATTTCAGGAGCAAGACTTGTAGTAGAGAGGTTTTTTTGCTGTTACTGACCTTTTTCTCCCTGGCATTCTTTAAAAAGAAACTTTACTGAGATGCCTGGAGAGGTAACATGAGTGGCTTCTCTGGCCAGCATTTAGCTGCCTGCACAGGGAATAACTACCTCCTAAGGGCCTGGCTCCTTGGTAGCAAGTGCCAAGACACTGAAGACAAAATCTAAATATAATTCTAAAGTATTTGGCAGGTCAATAGTTGATAGTACTAGAAATATTCAAAAGAAATCATAACATGATTGTGTTGACATAAGATAGGTAGCTGAAAGAAGTGCAAAAACTTTCAAAATCACATGGGAAGTTTTCTTAACCCAAAACTTGATCATTTTTCATATTTTCAGTGTTTCAATCATAGAACAATAATTTAAAATATAATTTTTGGGAAACTATTATCTCCATGAATTTTGAGGTGTGATCTTTACCATATTTGGGCAGAATAGTGTGTGTGTTCATGTGTGTGTGTGTGTATGTGTGTAGCAGCAAATCTCCAGTAAGCCCAGCTTTAATATGGAAGTCATAAAGAGGGGAAACGATTGAATGTTGCTGAAATTTACTTTATAGTTGTTGCTTTTGGAAGCTGCTGGTGAGCTAACATACTATCAGTTTTGCAAACTGATCTTTAGAATCCTATAACAAATGAAAAGTTTTAGTTCTAAGATTTTCATATGTATTGGAGGAATTACTAGAAGGGGAACATTTCTTTTTACGGTAACTGTTAATGGATTTCTCTAGTTGCAAGTATGATCCAATATTTCCTCACCAGTTTTTTCTTCTGTTTGTAATAGGTCCTGTGCCTTACTCCAAGAAGTGTTTCTCACCAGCCGATTAATAGAATGCAACACACAAAAAGGGCTAGTGAATCTGTTTGTTACAGTCTACTTACTAAGGCTATGGCTACAATACTCCAGTGCTGAAGTCAGTGAAAAGGCATCATCCAAACACAATCCAAGGAAAATGCAAGCTGATACAGCACAAAGATGCTTTGTTTAAGAATGGCAGAAATTTCTAGCAACTATCTGGGAGAAAAAAATGCAGGATGGGAGGGAATGTAATCAAATAACAAAACAAACCCAAACTAAAAGAGAATCTTTATAAACCAGCACAAGGACACTTTGTTTTTAAGTGCACACAATGAATTTTAAAGATCTTTGTTCAGAAGGGAAATAAAGTATTATGAAGGACTGACACATTTGATGGATGGATGGTTTCTGAAAAACCACATTATCAATTACTTTTTCCTTGTTTGGCTCCAGTCCAGTAATTTTTATTTGAACAAGCCACATGCTAGCATGGTTTTGATTGCAGGAAGTGACTGGTTGTTGTTAAAGGATACTATTTCACTGATGAGCTTATCTCTTCCTCTGCCCTCCCCTTTCTGATGGGACTCTGATATGAAAGGCACAGCTTCAGTTGTTATAAACAGAGTCAGGGATTGTTTGATAGACCCACCCGTGTTTTGCTTTCAGCCTTCTGTGGTACAATCCAGACAATGTATTCAGCAGGGCTTCAGAAAACAAACAGTTGAATTCGGCTTATTTCTGTTCTCAACTCTGACATGAAATTTTGATACCTCTAATGTTTGTCTCTCATAAATTTAAGTTTGTTAGCAAAAAAAAAGTTATGAATATTATATTCTTTTTTATATTAGACTACTATCTGAAGCAATTCTACTAAGAAAAAATAATCTTTATGAAACAGTGAAGCTAAAATGTATCAAAGATCTTCTCAAACAATACAATGCCTTGTTCCAGCTTTGCTTGTTCTCTAATCTTATCAAAACAAGTATATCAGAACACAGTCTATTAGTATAAATATAAGAAATACAGCTAATTAAGCTATATTATTAAGTACTTTTAGTTTTCCCCTATAATTAAAGAAAGATTTGGGGACAGTCATCAGTGGACAGGAAATTATCTATGAAATCAATTGCTAACACACACAGGGCTCTTTGGGTGTGTATGTGTCCACTAGTCAAGATAACGTCCTTTATAATTGAATTTTTTTGCATGTTACTGTGCCTGAAACTTAAACTAATTCCAAGTTCCCAGGGTATCATAATAACTATAGGCTTTGGATACTTAAATTTAAGTATGTTTCCTAGTTCTATATTTTAAACACTAATTTTAGTGATTATTTCTCTGCTGAGAATTAAAACTTTATAAAAAGATGGGCTTAAAGAATGGGCCATTTGATTATTCATCAGAAAATGAAAACAATTCTGAATGAATTAGAATTTAACCTTGCTCAATGGAGGAAATATAAATTTAGCAACCATTTTGTTGACTTACTGATTCATATCAGAAAAGATCTCACAACATAAATATATAAAATGTGTTATTAACCACAACTTGTTCCCTGAAAATAAAATGAAGAAAATAAAGCACATTTCATATCACAATTATGTATCTAAACATCTTATTTCTTTCTGATGTGAAGGCATCTTGGAAAACAATAAACAAAACAAAAAACCTTCCAGAGAAAGAAAAGTCCTGGGTTTGAATTTGCTGGTTGGCTGAACTTAGACAAGTTAGGGAACCTGAGGCTCCATGGACTCACCTTTAAAAAGATGAGATGGAGATTAAGGGATTGTATTCAATCATTTATATGAGGATGTGTGGCACACTCAATAAATGTTAGCTACCAATGGGGTTGATTACAGAACCTAGCTATGGAATAAATATAAGTCCTTTCCAGGATATAACAGAGCTTAGAGAGGCAAGATTCATATTAGAGCCTTTCCAGCACTCTAAATCTTTATGATATCAAAAACAAAATGACACATCCCTTTATAGATTTAAATATTCAGTCGAATTACTACTTAGTACTCTATTTGCCAGTTCTTCCTCCCTAAGCTATGACTTTGTATATATTTGGTTTTAATAATTAGTAAAGTTCGAGTTGTGTACGCAGTAGCTTTACAGATAATAAAAATTTAATTAAACTTACTTTGATGCAACTTTGATTATAAATTTTCCTAAGCATTGCATAAATAATTCAAAAATGTATGTGACTAACATCCTTCATTCAACAAAAATCTAAAGTTCTCTCAAATTTTCAAAAGTTAAGTCTTAAATGTGGTTATGTTAGGGTATTTTAAACATCCTGTTCTAGAATGGGTAGAAACCGTACAGTTAACCATACCTTTTGCTCAGTAAAGTTGTTATTACAGTTTTTGCAGGTTAGGGGAGATCTCTGAATCTGACTAATTTTTTACAACATGATTCACATGTTTAAGGTTTTCAGAGCAAGCTTTTAGAGAAGGATTGCTGGCCAGCAATGTAAATGTTATTAAAAATGTTTCTAATTTGCAATAAATATCTGACAATCCTTTCACATTTTCAAAGTCTTATGAAAATATATTTGTACATGAAAATTGCAATCATAATTTTCTGAATGATGATATGTTAAAAATTTCAAAGAATATAAGTTCCTCCAAGGATTTAAAAATAAACTGTTTCCTTTCAAGAAAGCATAAGAACCAAATTTCTTAACCTTATAAAGGAAAAAGAGTTCTTTATTGCTTTTTAAGTCCTTGATGAAAGTCATTCCTGGAGATTATAAGATTATTTTCAGAATGACTTTCCTTTTAAAAACCTTAATTTCTCTTTAATTTTTCACTGGAGAAATTATAAAAGGTGCCTCAGTTTGGATCACAAATTGGGAATGGAGAGTTATTTTTGCATTTCTCTCTTTCATATAGATGTCGCAAAAATTAGTCAGATTCAGAAATCTACCCTAAGCTATAAAAACACAGCACAGTAGCAGCTGTCCTGGGGAAAAGTATGCCAGTCATGCTAATCATAGATTTTCTTTGAGGTGAGAGTAGATGAGGGAAGAATTTCTAGACTGCACAGTGACTGAGTGGCCTCTGCTACTGAGCGTTTCAAAGGAGCAGATACAACCAATCGACGGTTGATATTCCACTTTCAGTGTGTGCCCTTCTGACTCATTAACTCCCTCCATCCCCCAAAACTTCAGTAAAAGCATTCACACATGGCTTGTGTCAAGGTACTTCAGAAGAGTACAGGATGTCCCAAAGGGTAGTCTGGTGTGGAAAATGGACAGATGAGCAGGATGCATAGAATGGAGATCAAGTTCATTAGAACCAAGAAATGACAGAGAAACAGAGATATTCCTACAGCAATCCCTGGAGCTGCTGAGAGGGATGTTGAGTTTCTTATTGTATGTGGGTTGATGGTGAGTCATTCTTGTCTAAAGCTATGAAAACAAAAATTCCAGCAGAGGCTGGAGATGAGGACATCCATTCCCTGGCATATGGGTTATACTGATAATGCCTTTCTATACAAATACATTTAGACTGTAGAGTTGGTGTGTACCTATGTTGATACATACACACCAACTCTGAGCCAGGCCAGTCACTTTTCTCCAAGTTACAGTTTTCACATTTTTAAGATGGCCGCAACAATACCTGTTCTCCTAATCTAACAGGGTTTTATAAGGAAGGAAGAGGCCTGTGGAAGCACTTTGTAGAGCACAAAGCATGCTAATCATTGTAAAGCATTGAAAAGCAGCTCTAGGTTGGGCGCTGTGGCTCTCACCTGTAATCCCAGCAATTTGGGAGGCTGAGGCAGGTGGATCACTTGAGGTCAGGAGTTCTAGACTGGCCTGGTCAACATGGCAAAACTCTGTCTCTACTAAAAATACAAAATTTAGCCAGGCAGGGTGGTCACACCTGTAATCCCAGCTACTCAGGTGGCTGAGCCACGAGAATTGCTTGAACCTGGGAGGCAGAGGTTGCAGTCAGCCAAGATCTCACCACTGCATGCCAGCCTGGGTGACAAAGGGAGACTCTGTCTTAAAAAAAAAAAAGAAAAGAAAAGAAAAGAAAGGCAGCTCTAGTAGAATGAAAAAAAGTAGAATTTGAAAAGTTTGATTCCCAACTTGTGTGCTTTACTAGTTGTATAGTCTTCAAGAGGCCACTGGTTTCTGTGAACCTAGTTTCCTAGTCTGTAAAATAGGGATTATAATACCCATCCTGCTTCTCTGCTGGTGCCTTTACATAGTATCTGAGGTAATAATATGTAACAGCACTGTGTAAACACTCTGGGTTCATAAAAAATAAGGTATCAAATGGTCTCTCTTGCAGACATATTTAATAAAAATCTATAATAAAAGCATTCGAATTTCATTCTACATAAAAGCAAGGAGCAGAGGGAGAGGGTGTCTCCATGAATGAAAATTTCTCAGAATATCATTGTCTTTTCTAAAAGTAGTAATGCACTGGACTAGATATTACACTGTGAATGATGGCTCACTCACACTATTTTAGAAGGATTGCTATTAAAGGAAGTCATGTGATTTACCAGAATTGTTCCAGGCTACATAATATTGAGGACAAGTCCTGAATTGAATTATAGAAGTAGGAGCCCACATAGTAGCATTAAGAATATAGTTCCTTACAGTTTAGATCACTTTATGAGACAACTAATCAATTTTCAACAAAATGTGTCTGCAGCCACTTTCCCCCACATAATCTTCATTGCAGGAGTTTATTTCTTCAGAAGTACTAAAAATGGGTAAGGAAAATATAATCAACCTTATTAGATAATCCTAATTCAAAATCCATTCCGTATGACCAACTCTCTGAGATAATAAAGCATTTTTTTAGAGCAGCAAATGTTTGCATTTAGGGGAAAGAGGTTTAGAGAGCACACTTACCTCCTTTAAGGATAAAACACAATGTAGATGAGACCAGAAAGGCTAAAGAGATTAACCAAAGTTAACCAGATCATGGTAGACTGTGAATTAACCCTCAGTTCTAATGAGGATAATACTGGGCTTTCTGGCCAAGCTTGGTAGCTCACATCTGTAATCCCAGAGCTTTGGGAGGCCGAGGCGGTTGGATGGCTTGAGCTCAGGAGTTAGAGACCAGCCTGGGTAACATGGTGAAATCTCATCTCTACCAAAAATACAAAAAAATTAGCCAGGCACTGTGGCCTGTGCCTATAGTCCCAGCTAGTTGGGAGGCTGAGGTGGGAAGATCGCTTGAGCTGGGGAGGTGGAGATTGCAGTGAGGTGAGATTGTGCCACTGGGCGCCAGCCTGAGCAAATAGAATGAGACCCCATCTCAATAAATAAATAAAAATAATACTAAACTTTCATAAATTATTTTCTTGTACAAAGCAGTAAGATATTTACACTTTCCTACACCTACCCCATTCCCGCACCACTCATTTCAGAAAGTAAATGCATAGATTTTCTCCTGTAATATCTGCCCTTAGCAAGAGTGGGAGCCTGGGGAGAGGCATGGCAAACACAGCTGCATAGGTGTGAACCCAGCTGATAGTTGAAAGTAAACGGACCAGGGCTTCAGCACTGTTCATCTCCCTGGAACTTCCTTACTGAACCTTCAGACGCTCTGTAGTTGGAGGCTGAAGGGAGTGAGCCTTGCTTCCTGCAGTCGTGGTAATTCTGTTTCAGCTTTTGCACAGCGGCAGCTGCAACACAGTCATCTGCCCCATTCACCCTCTGCCCCCATTTTCACAATAAAACATCTGCTTGAGAGGCATGAACCAGGCAGGTGAGTTGGATAGTGCTCAAATTACAAACTTTAATTGAATACTCACTTGTGGAACTCAGGTTTATGTAAGGTATGAAATCAGGAGGTAGGAGACAAGAGTTCTGATCTCTGCTTCAGTACTTACAGGCCATATAAACTTGGGCAAGTAACTTCTTTCTAAGCCTCAGCTGATTAATCTTTAAAGTGGGGGATAATGATACCTTGTTTACTTAAAGGCAGGAGAATGAAACAGAAACAGCTCATAAAGATCCCTTCTAGACTCTAGAAAAGTGAAGATAATGTGAACTTTCCTCAAGTAAGGGAGTCATTTTTAGTAGTGTATTTCTTAGATCTGATCAGTGTCATAGAGTATGAATAAGTTCACTGCTCTTTTTAACTATTCAAAACAATTATTCAGACTAGCAAGAAGTCTAGGGTCTCCCTTAGCTCCATTGTTGACATAGGTGTGACTATAAAAGTCCTATGCAGTCTTATCTTCCTCACACACTCAGCCATTTATCCCAAAGCACCCCATTAATGCCAGGATTTCTAAGCCAAACAGAGATTCATATCTTTAGTAAAAAGTTATTTCAGAATGAGAAAGACCTATACTTCCCGCCTCTGTATTGCAGCTAGTGAATTTGGGTCACTGCTCCATTCTCCTGTTGACTTTAAGGTGAGCGCTAGATAGCCCCCTGCCACATATACCAGAGAAAGCGTCTGTGCTCCTTCTTGCCTGCAGACTTAATTAGGGACCATCTCAAAGCATGCAAATAATGGAGCGTTTCAACAAGGAAAGTTATTTTGTCCCAGAAGCCCCCTTAGTACCTATGCAAATTTGTCCACTCCACTCCCAAGCCAAGTTCCCTCCCCACAAAAAGGCAATGGGTACCTACATGCCTTTTATCCATCAAGATAAGAAGGGACATCCCAACACAAAGATGGCTTGGCAGCCTCCACCACTAAACACAGAGGCAGCTGGCGACAAAGCTCTGCCTAACCAGACAAGTTAAGAAATTTGTCACTCTCTTTAGCATCAATGTCCTGAATCTTTTTCAATAATGAGTTTTCTGTCCTGTTATCTGTAACTTCACAGAGATGGGAGGGTGGTTACTGAGCCAGTCAACTGCAGATCTAGAACTGGATGTGCATGTTCTTGATTTTCTATGATCATTGCTGTTCTAGCTGTATATTCAAAGCAGAGCTTGACATTCTGACATGCATAGGTAGCCTATATCCAAATTAAAATTGACCTATTACTCCTTGGTGGGGGCGAGGCGGTGGCAGTACCAGAGGATGTGTGTGTGGGAAGGGCAGGGTGTGTGCTTCTGTACTCTTCATCAGCTGCCCCCAATTAAAAACAATTTGATTATTCTTTAATATGACAAAGGGTACTTTCTTAATCTTAGGTCAAATGTGAATGTAGGCACCTTATACCAAGTTGATATTTGTAATGATCTTGTCACTCCCTGCTTACGAGCCTTTCTCCCACCACAATGGCTTTCTATTATAATCAGATTAGAAAATGAATGCTTTTATCAGGCATAAGAAGTTCAATGTGACCAGAACCCAGTGATGTAGCCATGACCTAATCTTATATTACTCTGCCTCTAGCATGTACCAGTCTTTTAAAAATGCTCCCATTCACCAATAGTTCCTCAAAATGAGGCTTGAATCCACCTGAAATTAGCTTCTTACTGATTTTTGCTTTGGCTGACTCTTTCTAGGCTTTCAGGCTCCTGCTTAAATGTCATCTCCTCCAAGAAGCCTTCTGTGAACTCCCATCTGAACTAGTTCTACTACTCCTGTCACTCTTTCATATTATGCTGCTGCCTATTTAACTATTTATCTCCCCCATCAGAATGTAGGCCCCAGCAAGAAAGAAACTTTGCTTATGTTGTTTTTTGTATCAATGTGGGTCTGATCAAGAGAGAAAAACAGTAATTTCAACAAGGAAAGTTTGATATAAAAAATGATTACCTATAACAGGGAATTGGAGCAAAGGGGGATTGGTACGAGGTAAAGAGTACTCTAAATAATACAGAAATAGAGATTTAAGGAACAGCTACTTACTAACCTAGGGCTGAGATGCAGCATCTCACAAAGAGCTACTCCAAGACCCAGACACACTCTTAGGACTGG
Organism: Cacajao melanocephalus; assembly: GCA_963573385.1. Lineage (NCBI taxonomy): Eukaryota > Metazoa > Chordata > Mammalia > Primates > Pitheciidae > Cacajao > Cacajao melanocephalus. The sequence continues at coordinate 171,053 of CAUYLG010018013.1, read as the reverse complement.
CTGAGATCCAGACTTTGCTGGAGTGGGCACAGATGTAGCTTTCTGAATATCAGGAGAGTCCTGCTAGATTTCTTCCTTCTAGAACTTGCCAGAAATCCACTTTCCAGAACTTGTTGGAAATCCATTCTCTGTGGTTCCAGGGAAAGCTCTTGAGGGAGATGTCTCACTATAGGCACTTGCTCCGAAGCCACCTAAGGGACTTCTGGAGGAAGCTGCTGGCTGCTGGGTGCTGCTGCTTGCTACCTGTGCTGCAAGAACGCGCCCAATATGCACACCAGAGCCAGAAAGCCAAACACTTTGCTCCTGCAACGTCACTCTATTGACAAAGCTTTTGTAACAGATGGAAAATATTTAAAGGGCTCAGATTCAGTTTTGCTGAGCAGGCAAAGAGGGTGAATATGGAGCTAAGAAGCTAAATCCCCGCATTCTGGCACACAGTAGGTTTAATAAATATTTGGTGAAGTCATAAATGATTTACATCTAACTTAAGTGAAAAGTATGCTTGCTTGGCATACGTCACTTCAAGATTGGAGCTTCCAGGCCTAGCTTTTGACATGAAAGTTTCTGCCAAATGCCTCCTGCATGAAAACTCTGGAACCCTCCCCCCTGCCTGTCCCCCCCAACTCTGTGGTAGGGATAAAAGAAGCCCCCAGATAACATCAGAGCTTGGATCAACAGTTAGTGAGAAGTGCAATGAGAGAAGCACAAGCAGAGAAAAGGAGACAAAAGCGGCCATGAGCCCCACTTACAGTCCGTGTTAGGGCTAGGGCTGGGCCACCAGTTGCTTCATTTGTCATCTTTCTGATATATTGAGGTGAGTTATATAGCTCTGCCATATGGCCAAAATGTGAAACACATCCAAGGGTTGTAGTTTAAAACGTAACTTAAAAAATAAAGAAACATCTTGATTTCTCTAGCCACTTTTCTGTTGACACAAACCGTCGAGAGAGATTAGGTGAAAGATCCCTGCTACAAGCTATTTGATATTTTCTAACAGAGCAAAGTTTCCTCTTTGTCCACTGACCCCTTCAATAGCTCTTCAGGTTCTATTCTTAGAACTCTCATTTCCTGTCTTGGGAAAAAACTGCACAGAATTTCAATAAATATTACCCAAATTATGTGGAAGCGTTCTATAAGGATGCAATGTGGTGTTCATTCATCAATGCTATCAATAAATATTTACTGAGCACCAACTACCAGACAGTGATGGCAGACATAATTCTGGGCGTTTGGAGTGCAACTGTGAACACAACAAGGTCCCTGTTCTCATGGAACTTGCTAACATTCTGGCTAAAATAGAGAACATGGAACTTCCTAGAGAGGCACTGTGAGTGATTTAATAAACCATTGAAATGCTCTAGCTGGAGCAAGCAAATAACCAACCTTAGAATGAAACATGGTTGTTGCTGGTGTTCTTAGAAACCTCACTGTCCTTGTGTACAAATTGTATCACTCAAGTCTTCTAACTTTTGATTCTTGGGAAGGTTTCAGAGCAGTGCTGTCTAATGGTAATATGTGAGCCACATAAAGTAATTTAGATTTTTCTAGGAACAAAGTTTAAAAAGTAAAAGGAAGTTGGGTACAGTAGTGTGTGCCTGTAGTTCCAGGTACACTGGAGGCTGAGGCAGGAGGATAGCTTGAGCTTCAGCGTTTCAGGTCAGCCTGGGCAACATAGGAAGATCTCATCAAGACAATAAATAAATAAACAGAAACAAACAGATTACATTAATTTTACTAATATTTTAAACGGATTTATTCAAAATATCACAATTTTTACATAATCACGATAAATTATTGTACTGCATTTCTTCACATTAATTTTTTCAAAATCCCACGTATATGTTTACTTACAGTATATCTCATTTTGAATCGGGCACCTCTCAAGTGCTTCACAGCCACATGTGGCTAGGTATGGAACAGCAGAGGTTCAGAACACCGCCAAAGGCGTTCTCTGTCCTCTTATTTTGGGGATGGAGGAGAAAATATTTGCCGAAATGAAACATTCTGTGAACTTTGGTTCTGGGTGTTTAGTATGAAATCAGAGGCAGGTGAAGATCACCATAGCCGTCCTTTGCACCGGCGCACTACAGTGGCCAGAACAGAAGGGGGTTCACAGAATGTGCTAGTTGGACATTAAGTCACTGAGTCGTACACTGAGGAAAGAGATATCATTCAGAAGAATAGTTTTCTGCTAATGCCAAACCGGCGGTACCATCTCAGCCAACAGATCACGTTACAGTAGCAAGCACGCTTAGAAATAAACGTCTAAAACCCAGCCTGTTACATTAGCCAACACTCTTCTTGACTTTTTCCGAATTTTTTCCCCTTTCCCGAGATTAGATGCTTGCTAGTAAAGACTGTGAGCCTCAGCGGCCTTCCCTTGAACTGTGGAGCTGCCTTCAGCTGGACACGGACTAAGGACTGAAGGGCACACTGACTGGGGCCGCCCCCATTTCTCAGGCCCTTCCTAGGGGTGCCCCACTTCAGCCACGGCTTCCCCTTTCTCCCTTCCCCTAGCATCTGACCCTGGGGCCACCCCCACCTTTCCGACCCTGCTGTGTTTCAACGGGGACAAACTTGACTTGCTTCTCCAAAGAGCGGGAAAAAGAGGCGCAGTCTTGGTACTGATCTGGGGGAGGGAAGGTCCCAGGACGCGCAGGGGCGTTTTCTACCCGTGCCCCGTCGGCCTGCTCTGTTCAGTAAAGACTCTCTGCGGGGTTCACCTCGGGAAAGTTTCTTTGGAGATCCAGCGATGCTGCTCCCCGGACATTCAGCTCCACTTGGGACCCCAGGGTTACTGCCCTGCGTCCCCATGATGGAGCATCGGGATGCGCTTTCTCCCCGAGTGCCCCCGGGGGTGGAGGGAGGGAGACCTGCCTCGTGGATAAATGGCAATCACAGCCCCCGCGGGGCTCGGAGGAACGAGTTCCCCGCCCACCCCGCGGCCCTGGTCCCAACCGGCATCTCGCGGCTCCAGTTCTGGCTCTAAACAAGAACAGGGGCCCGAGTCCGCGTTCACACGGAAAATTATGCCGGCTCCAGCGGCGCGTAAAATTGATGTGAACCGAACGAAGTGGGATCAGCGTGATCCTCCCTCTCTTGTCTCAACAGGGGTTTCAGAGCGTTACACAAGGCCGAGCTTGTCTCTTTAAGGAGACATTGGACCCTAATTAGTCCGCATTCCTGGCGCGGCGGCCGAGCGAGGGGCCGAGGGTGTCTGGGTTGGGAGATCGGTGGGCGGGAGGACGAGACTCGGAAGGAGATCTTTTGACCAGCCTCCAGGCTCACCGCCCCCTCCACCCTCTTTATTTTGCCGCCACCACCGCCACCAACACCTAATTCTGAAGATGCAGCCACGGCAGCAGCAACAGCAGCAGCCGCCGATTCTCCCAGCCCCACGTTACTTTGATTGACAGCTGAACAAATGTTTCCCCGGTTCGAACGCTCGCGCTAAGGAACGTCAGCCAAGGCGAAGCTCCGCCTTGGGCGGGCCATCTCCGCCCCGCCTCCACCAACCTCATTGCTCTTCGTTAATTGGTCGGAGCTACAGGCGACGCCCGGCCCCCACGTGGGTTTCAGCGGGGTTGGCTCCTCCCCACTGGCTTGCCATTTGTCAGCAGTGAAATGATGGGCACTAACACAGAACGGCGATTAATGTTCAGCCATCTCTGATTGGTTGCTGGAGACGCCTACCGCAACCGGGGTGGGCGGGGTACTTGGAGAGCGCCCCAGAGCGCTCGCGTGGTGGGCCGGAGATTGTAGTCAATCTGGCCGTATTCTCAGGCAGGGTCGCCCGAGGCGGACTACATCTCCCGGGATGCTCGGCGGCCCCCCCCCCGCGGAAGATTGTGAATATGTATCAGAATGTTAATGATTAGCTGCTGCTAAATTTGGTCAAAGAAGTCACCTACACAGAGCGTGTTGTTAGAGCTGTTCTGAGCGGGTGTTTGGGTTGTTGGCTGCTTTCTTCCCCCTTTCTCACACACTTGTATATTATTTTGAGGTGGTGTTCGCAGAGTTTGAAAGGAGAGAGAATTTAAAAAAAAAGCCGCAAGCGTTTCACTCTTTTATTTTTATAATCCCCTTCAATTTGGGGTTAAAAAAAAAGACAAGAAAACAGGAAGGAAGAAAAATAAGGAAATGAGATGTGGTAAAAGAAGCTAAAAGGTGCCTTTTAAAAGATCGTTGCTGTGAAGTGAAAAAAATCTCCAGAGAAACCAAAAAGCACCGCCGAGACCTCTTCCGAACCAAAGGAGTTTGTGTTTGCTTTTAGGGAAGAAGAAAGATCATTCATTCGGAGGAATAACAACCAATTAAAAGACAAATAAAAAAAAGTTTGGAGTGGGACGCAGAGCGAGCGAGCAGCGCTGCCGGCGGGCGGTGGGGCGCGGAGCTCGCACTTCACCGGCCGGGTGAGCGGCGGCCGCGGCGCCGGGCTCGGCGGGTGCGCCTCGGCGAAGCGAACGTCGGAGCGTTGCCTCGGGAGACGCGCGCCGGACAATGCCCGCGGCGGGCCAGTGACGCCCGCGGGGAATGTGGAGCGGCCCGGCGGCCGGCACCCAGCCTCCGCCGCGCGTTCCTGCCGCCCGTGTCACGCGAGACCCGGCGGGGGCCGGGACCGCCCGAGCCGCCCCTCAGACCCGGCCGGCCGCCTCCGCCGCCGCGGCCGCCTCCTCCTCGGGGCCATTAAAGCCAATGAGCCGCGCGCCTCTGCCGAGCGCAGCCAACTAAATCGGCTTGGATGATTCGCGACCTGAGCAAGATGTACCCGCAGACCAGACACCCGGTGAGTGCAGGCGGCGGGGGCGCGAGCTCGCCGGGCGCTGGGGGATTCCCCGCGTCGCCCCCTGCGCACCGAGTTGTGTCTTTTGGCCGCAGGGGCGTAGAGAGCCGCCCGAAATCGGCGCCCGGCGCCGGGGGCCACCCGCCCGCCATCACCCCCACCCCCCGGCGCCGTGGCCCTCGGAGGGGGTGCGGAGAGGCAATTGAGTTGTAGCCATTTTCTTATTGTTGTCTTTGAAGCTCCTGGAAGCCGCGCCGAGCCGTTTGCGGTCCCCGCGCCGCGACTCCTCGAGGGGGGGTGGCGAGCGATGAAGGAGGCGCGACTCCGCGCCCGGGCGGGGAGGGCGCCCTCAGCGGCGGCGCTGCTGGGCTGGCAGCGGCTCGGAAGTGCGGGGCGCCGGCCCCTCGCGTCGCGGGCCCCCGGGGCGTGGAGCACACCAACGAACGAGCCGGGAAGGTGGGAGCCGCGCTCCCCTCCCCCCGGCCTGACCGCAGCCCGACGCCATGGCGCGGGTCCCCCCGACGGGCCAGTTTCGATTCCGGGTGAGGAGGGAGTGGGCGCGGCGCGCCGCGCCGGTCCCTGGGCGCCCCTCTTTGGCCGGGGAGGGGAGCTGGGGCTCGAATCCTCGGGGTCTGGGGCGCGCAGGGGCCCGGGGCCACCTGGAAACCAGCCCCTGCTTGGGCTGTTGGGCACGAGGAGGGGCGCGGGAGGAGAGTTTTAATCGCTCTTTGCCTGCGTGAGCGATGACCCCCCCCCACCCCCACGCTAACGCCTCGTGGTGTGTTTTCTCCGTCTCCCTGCTTCGCTTGTGATGTGGGCTAATTAAATATTTTATTGTTGTTCTTTAGGCACCGCATCAGCCTGCTCAACCCTTTAAATTTACAATTTCCGAATCCTGTGATCGGATTAAGGAAGAGTTTCAGTTTTTACAGGCTCAGTACCACAGGTAACGATATTGACTTTAGCTGATCCTCCTGTTTGCTTAGCTCTTGTCTCCCCCACAAATATACACAAACACTTACCCTCCTCCTTTTTGGGGGGGCGTCACAAAGGTATTCTTTTTTTTCCCCCGTGGGCAGAAAGGGCAAATCAAGGCCTGTTTTCCGTAGGCAGGTGTAAATAAATTAAGCATTTATTTCTTCTCCCGTAAATAAAAAGAAGGCAGAACAATCGAAACTGGGGAGACTTGGAAAACGCTGAGGCCAAACTTTCGGTATTGATTTATTGGGGCCAGCAGAATGAAAGGTTGGGAGGATTCTGGGGCCTTTTGACATCCTTGGTTCTTTATTACTCCGGGCTTGGTTCCTTCTCACTTCTTTCTGCCATTCCACTGAAGAGCTGAGAGACCAGGGAAGTCGGAGTGAGCGATTTCATTACTTTTAAGCTGAAAAAATGCTTCACTTATAGACGATTTTTAGACTTCGATGCCTTTGAAACATTTTTCTTTGGCTGGCTTTTTAATGATGCCTAATTCTTATTTCATAAATGCAAGAACCAAAACAAGCCACTGAACCCGATTGACACTTTGCCCCTGGGTGGTGGTATTCAACTTGTGTATGTGTTTTGGAGGGAAAAAAACAAGATATCATTCCTAAGACATGCTTGATTCATATTTTCATTAATCTCTTTGTAGAACATTAAAGAAACTCCCTTGTGACATTTTGAAGGGCTTATTTGTGCTTGTATGTGCAGTCATTATTGAGGTTTATTTTCGTGTTTATTAGGTGAATATTAAATTCTGGGTGAAGTTTCTGAATTAAACGGACTAGAGGATGTGTTTCCTTTTAATTAAAAAAAAAAACCCTAAAAAAAAAACCACACATATATGGTCCCTTATTGAAGGGAAAAGTCCAGACTGGTTCCAATCACCCCTTTCCTCTTCCCTTCCTATGATGATGGAGGTATTTATTTAAGATTGTTGATTTAATTGTAGATGAGATTTAGAATGTGTGTTTAGAGTTGAAGGATGTAAGTTAAGATCACTGTACTTAGAGTATCTTATGTCTTGAACAGTCTGAAGCTGGAATGTGAGAAACTCGCCAGTGAGAAGACAGAGATGCAGCGGCATTATGTCATGGTAAGAAAACCATGTCACAGATTCAGAGTGCATATTAGTTTGGAATACCAGCAACAAGAATACGTTTAAATTGCTGGAGGCTTCAAGATAGATCACAGTCACCCTGCCAGTGCAGTTGAGGTTGTGGGAATGTGTCTATTAGCAATCTGTAATTTTAGGATGTTATAAGCTGCCTTTGACAACTAGCTTTGATTGGAATTTTCAGAAAGTTCAGCCACATGGGATATAATTTTCTGTGCTTTGTTTTTACAGATCGAAAAATAAAAATAAAAACAAAACCTCATTTGTTTTGTTTAGTCACAAGCAAAAATATTTTTGTTAGTGGTTTTCTTTGTTGTTTTATTGCTCCTGCTCCAAACAATTTTAAGCAGTTTTCTGTATGTTGTTAAAATTTTAATGTGTTATTTCTTTTCAAAGGAATGATGGATAAGAAAAGACAGCAGACCATTTTTCAAATTTTTTTCTCACCTTTTATGTTACTATTACATTTATATTTGTGTGTTTTCAATTTCTATAGTGTTATATTGGTTTGAAAATGTTGTGGTCTCCTGTATAACTGATTTGTTCTTCCAGAATTTCTATAATGCCAGTTATACTACATGTTGAAAAAACCAGATTTGCTTTTACAGAAGTATTATGAAGGATATTTTTGTGATTGTCCAAGAAAGCTCCAGAATAACCCACTCATTTATTTTTCTATCTAGCTTTTTTTGCTTTGAATATGTGAATATGAGCAGTACACTAACAAATCAGAAATCAAACTTAAGTAGCATCACCTTTTCCAACCTTCCTTTCAAAACATCAGCGTTTGTATAAGACGTTCTTTGCTGTTAACTTGCCTGCTATGCCTAGGAATTAAGAGTCCGTGGGATACCAAAATTTTCATCAGACTTTTTCTTGATGCATCTCCTTAAGATGTATAAAGACTACTGGAGATGTTAAGAATGCCGTGTTGGAATTTAATTTTTCTTAGTTTTTGTGAGTATTCTCTTAGAATCTGTATCTTAAGTTGGCTAGGATAGTGATAGGCTCTTGATTTATTGGCAGAGGTTATATGAATATACTGGTTTAGGTGAGGCTTTTATGTTTGTTTCAGATTTACTTGGGGCATTTTGAACTAACTAGGGCGATTGTTTGATGAAAGTCAAACATTTAATTGCTTTTCCTTCTTTGACAGTATTATGAAATGTCCTATGGGTTGAATATAGAAATGCACAAACAGGTAAGTTATTTCTTTATAACCATTTTAAATGACAGTAATACTGATACACTTTGAAAAGAAAATTATATGTTTTAGAGTTTTATTCTGTAAGCTGTTGTGGCTACCTGTATTTAAAAGACTGGGTAGTGATGAAAATGCTGTTTTTACATGTGTGGCTCCCCATCTTTCTTTCATGTTATCCTAATTTTTATAATTTAAAAATGTTGTTTTAAAAAGTCTGAATACGTATTAAACTTTGTATGCTTTCAAAAGCAGAATGCTAAATTTTAAAATGTCTTGTTTTTCTTCTGAAAGAATTGCTTTATTTTGGGCATTGTAAACTTGTGAAAGAGCTTTTCTTGCAAAATATTAAAAAGTAAAATTGTGTGGTGCCTTCGTTGGCTTGATGTTGAAAGAGTGGATAGAGGGTGAGCTGGGAGGATGAAAATGAAATCTGTGGAGCTACAAAAGAAATTGATATAAAATCCTTGTACTGGTCCCCTGAGGCTACTTAGTTGGGTCTTACCAAGAACTGTAACCGTTACTTCCAAAATTTGTACAGAGTAAATGAGCCTGATAGGAGGATGTGATAAGGTTCAACATTGGGTCTTGAAATCTAGTAATTAGTTCAGCAGCAAAAAAAAAAAATGATTAGTCAGAAAGCACTGAGAGATATGACTCAAACGGCCTTCTTTTTGTGCAGGAGACTGAGTAAAATGGTTTGGCTTAAATTTCCTAGACAGAAGAATAATAGCACGTATATGTATAAACATACACACACACACATACAAAGTATAGTTTGGCAATAATAATTCCTCTAGGAAGCATTTATTTTTAGTGATCTCCTAGTGGAAGTGCTTCAGGTCTCATCAGCCATTTCAGAATAGATGTGTGTGTGTTTGCCTGCTGGGAAAAAGACAAGGGAAAACTTACTCTTTTCATTTCTTATTTATGGTCAAGGTGGATGTCATTGCTTTCTAAGTTGAGAAAACATGAAATGAGCACATACTATTAGGCCTTCACTATTTATGGATTTCTTTTTGGATATAGTTAAAAGATGTCTGTTAGACAATAAAGGCAATCCGATGAATGGTATTTGGAAACAAAAAGTTGGAAAAAATAAGATGTTGCTTACACTGAGGACTTTTAATTTCACATACTGTTTTACTTTGTATGCTATTTGGTTATGTCAATATTAGCATTATAATATAGTTTGAATGCTGCCTGTTGAAATTAAATTCTTATTTTGGCATCTTTGCCATTTCTGTTTAGATTAGTAATGTAAATCTCTTCTGCTTAAACAAAATCCGTTCAGTCTTAAGGATGGACTTTCCTTAGCTCTACCTTACAGGAATAAATTACATGAGCGATGTAGTTTGTTAATTATCTCATTACATTTCCTTTGAGGTTTGGATCTTGTATATGTCTCGTTTTTTTTGTCCTCACCCCAGCCCCCAAAATTAATTAGTGTCTTTTTAAAGATTGGACCAGATGATTAATTTAGTCCTTTTATTTCTCCTCCTTTTGTATCTTGTTTACCCTAACCACTTAGTTTCCAGGTCTTCTTGTACCATCTACATTTCTGAAAAGCACATAGCTTGTATTTGGCTGTATGTATTTCTTTTTTGAGGGGGTATGTGAGATCCCTTAATTTTACACATTTTATGCCTCTGTAATTCTGTCATCTTCTTGTCCAGCTGGCCTCAAATGCCGTCCATTTAAAATTGAGAACAGTGCATTTTCTCTTTTTTCTTTTGCTTTTAAATTCAATCATATCAAGAATCCTGAGGGCAGTTTATCACATTATGAAATACAGACAGCCCTGCAAACCACCTACTTATTATGTTTTCTTTCTTTCTCCCCCTTAAGCATAGAGGCATATCTGTCTTTATTTGTTTTCCTAGGCAGACAGCCTTAGTTCCTCTTAGCCTCTCTTCCAGATGCACTCACTGGATACCCTTGTAATGGAAAGCAGTAATAATGCAGGGAAGTTGCCCTGCGGCGTAATTGGGCCTAGTTCTCAAGATCGGGTTAGGTTTATTCACTTATTAGATTGGTGTCTCGAAGGGTTCAAGAGTAGGAGTCCCGGGAGTCCTTGGAAGTACCCTAGTAATTGGTGGCTCTGATATTTGAAACCTTTGTGTATTTTTTGGGTTAACGTTCCTGTTCTTCTTGGCTGCTGCTAGCCACAGAATATTTATTTTTAGAGACATTTTTCATTGGAACACAAAATGATGGTTGTGATGGAGTCATGACTCTGTGACTTAGCAAACTGATAAGAGGATAAAAGTATGAAGCAAAGACAAACAGGGTGGAGGTTGGTATTCTCCCTCCTCCCCTTTCTGTGTGATGCTCATCATCAGTCACCCTGTGTTGATTCTGATAGAGAACTATAAAATGAAACCTATGGGGAATTTGTCATTCCGAAATGAAAGCTAATGTAATTAGTACCAATTAAAGTACATTTAGTAAATTGGATTTAATCTTAATTAAGCCTGCATAATGTTGCCAATTTTTAACAATTATGTTTGAGAACATAATTAATTTAAATTTTGGTAACTGAGTAAATAGCATTAGTCTGGTAGAATTAGTGGACTTTTTTTAAAAGGGGAACTTGGTGACATGACATGGAATTGGAGCATAAAATATGAATCTACATTTCTGGTAATTTTTAGGATTAATAGAGGAGCAGATGAAGCTGGAAAAAAAAGTTAGGATGGAGTATTCTAGGCTATAATGGGAATTAATGCTTTGCCACTGTCTCAAGTTCTAGCATAAAAGTGAAGATGACAAATAGTACATGGTTAGAAATGGCACATGCTTTAGTGTGATGTCTTCAAAATGGAATTTTTAAAAATGAAAGAACATAGGCCTTTATTCCCTAAGGATTTCCCTAACTGTGTGGGTTTTTGTTTTTTGTTTTGTACCAGACAGCTGGCCCAGGATTTAGTTGTTAATTTTTTTTTGCTGATTGTTCTTTGTAAATACAGTGCAGCTTCAAAATGGGTTGGTGGTGGTGGGCACAGTGGGGTGATGCATGGAGTTGATAGCATTACTAAACGCTCCTTGTGCCCATCTTTCACCTGTAATGCTGTAATTAAAGAAGTCCTCACTGATGGACTCTGACAGCAGTGATTCCCATTCTAAATAGCGAATACTGGATATAGACTAGGAACCATAGGTATGCGAATTCAACCTATAGGAACTATAAATGGAGATGAACATACCACCTTTTGAAAAAGGGAGAATGAGAACATTTATGACTTCCTTGTGGGGATCGCTCCCGTGGTCCCCGACACTTCCTTATAGTTAATATTCTATAATGTCAAAGCCTCTTTATTTGAATTTTAGAAATCATTAGGAAATTTTAGAAATCTGGAACACATAGAATCTAAAAGTACTACACATTTATGTATGTTTTATGTGTACTTGTGTGTGTGTGTGTGTGTGTGTGTGTGTATATATATATATTTAATCAAAGCAAGAAAACTCTTGTTTCACTCAAAGCCATGTAAATTTTATTATGAGACTTAGGCCACAACCATTTGAGTGCTGCTAAAATATTAATTGAATAGAAATGAAAGGGCCTTGCCAACTGATAGGATATCATAATCATAGCCTCTTTGGTCGATGGTAAATGATGATAAATGACATTAGGAACCTTTTAGCAAACTGTAATAACTACAAGGAGGGAAGCAGTATGGATTTGCATTATATCTGATACCCTCTAGTACCAAGTGGATTGCCAATACTGCTTGTTTAGCATTTTCTAAGGGCAATAAGATATTGATTTCTGACTTACAAGGAACAGCTCTATTTTCACCATTGAAAAGTATTGCAGGTTGTTAAGAAGAAATTGACTTGAAGAGGCCGACTGCTGCCCATCATGGAGCAAATAAAGCAAAACTGCCGAAGCATGGTGGAGCAGCGAGACGGGCCCTCAGCAATTTGTTGCTATTAATTTACCATGCTCGACAGCAAATCAATCGGCATCTACTTCATCTGCTGGAGAAAATGCTGTCCAGGGCAGATAAAAGGCTCGGCATGGTACAGAGAATAGACTGGATTGGCCAAAAGCTGGCTGCAGTTAATGTGTAAATAAGTGAAATCAAGGCCGCTGTTGCAGAGGAAGCTGTTGTTAATTAGGTTGGTGTTTTTTAGTGAACTATTTTAGAAAGCAGCTAGGATTTGGAGAGTTAGAAGAGATTTATTGGGATTGAAGTAATAGATGACCGGTGTGACAGTCTAGCCTTGAGTGTACTTGATTCTAGGGTGCGATAAATTTATTTGGGGACACTGCTTGCTGTGGCGTTTGTTGAAAGTTTGGTTTAGACCAAATTTCCCTTATGCTAACTTTTTTTTGAACCTTGCCAATTTCTTGCACATCTGTCTTATTGTGTACGCTTAGATTTAGAAGAGTAGATGGAGGAGTAGGTGTTTTAGTATGTAGGCACAAATGAGTCTGTTGTGTTCTTACCCAGTGCCTTTTTTTTCGGAGATGGGTATAATTGATTGTATTAATGAGAGTGGACTATCATCGAAGATGCTAGCTGAAGGTAGCTAATAACCAAGGAAAATTTTGCTGACAGAACTCTCTTTTGCTTTATAAACATTAGGAAATAATAATCTAGAGGGCCTGAATAGTGGGTGGATACTACTGGACTGTAAAATCTCAAAGATTGCAGGTGAAATTTTGATGCCTGCAGAAACTTCAGTTAAAAATTATGGGATCGTGTGTGTTGGGGGACTGCAGGGGAGCTGGGGCAGTTCTTGTGTTTTTGGCTTTCAATAAAGTTTAAAGCCACCTTTTCTAATTTAAGATTATTTGCACTGTGATAATATTCCACAGTTAACGGAGTGAAGGGTATTGGTGGTGTTTTTATCTTCTTGCCTCTCATTTGGGCATTTTAAAATAGGAGGCCAACTTCATTTACTCCTGTTTAGTAAATCTAAATGAGTGTAGGTTTTAAATTCAGTTTTTTCCCAAAACCCGTCAGAGGGTCTAGCATTAAGGCAGTTGATAAGTAAGTGGAGGCACCTTGGGCAGGACCCAGTGAGCTGTCCTTTTACTTGTCACAGCACCTGCAAGGGAAGCAGATCTGGAGGATGAAATTTAACCTGTTAAGGTGTGTGTATGTTTTAGGGTGTTTTCCGAATACTGTGGGGAGTTCACTTTTTCCTTCTCTCATAATGGATTCTTTTATCTTTATAGGGATATCATAGGAGGATATCTGTAGATTTTTCACGTAAGGCAGTCATTCTTGAGTGGAATTGGAATTTCCTTATAAATTGGAATTTATTATATATGTGGTTTGCACTTACCACTGATCTGGGCACACTGCCAAAATTCTTATCTTTAGTTCTCATAATGATCCTAAGACAGGGATTATGTCCAATCAAAAGTTAATTAAACAGGGTCAGCTGTGCACAAGGTGATACAGCTAATAGTTGGTGGATTCAAGACTTCAAATAAATTTACCTGGGAGGAGATCTCCTGGGAGATGGGTTTGCCATAGGTGAAAGATTCAGACCCCAGTTCATTTCTGGAATAGAGGGGCCTTGAACTTTAGGCTCATATGCAGAACCTCTTGAGTTGGAGGATTCTCTGCAACTGCCTAGAGTCCATGCGTGGCTCAGCCTGGCCTCTGTGTCCAGACTGCTTTCAGAGGAGAAGAAGGTGAGGGTTGCTTTCACTTGAAATCTCCCACATATGGGCTAGGAGAGCGTCTTGCTTATCAAGATGGAATTTGCTTCCTCCCTAGGCAACCTATTTCTCATTTGTTTACAAACTTGCTCTTCTCTTTCACTTTTATCTTTTCCTGCGGCTTATGAGAGTGCCTACAGACCAGGGGCTGTTTGTTAATCACCATCTTGTGGGCTTTTGAAGAGGGAAGCTGGGAGGGGAAAATGTGATGTTTTGTAGCCTCTTTGTAATTTAGAAAGAGGTTCATAGATTCAGGAAATCACACACAACTCGGTTTTAAATGAAGGCAGATGTTTTGCTTTTACTGTTAAAAAGAATTTCTTTGCAGCATTCAAACAAAAGGATCGTTCCTTTTCACTGCCCCTTAATCCCTGCTGGATATTGTTTATTTTTATTTATTTTGATGGGCAAAGTTCTCTGTATCTAGGTATATATCACTTTGAGCTGTGTAGGGCTAATGGACCAGGCTAATGAGCTACATCTCTAGGTGCTGTTACAGCATTGGTGAAGGAGACAGTATAGGCACCAGCCTGTTGTTCTTCACATTCTTCATTCAATCTTTGCTTTCCTGGAATATATCTTTTTTCTTCTTTTTCTTCTTGTGCTGTAAGATAGGTAGAGGAAGCCAGTTGGGAATTCAGTGTTTAAAAAATGCTTTTATAAGTAATTTGTGTTTGTTTTGAATTAGGCCTTTTTTTTTTTTTTTGCCTTTGATGTAATATGATGGTTTGGTTTACCACTTCTGGACAGCAATACTGTATTTGGTGGCTAGAGAAAAGAGGGACAGGGATGTGAGTTTTAGAAGGCACTTTCTTGATCCCTTTACACACCCTCTTAAAACGACTCCAGTATTCCAGCAATGGTGGCAGATTCAATGGTTTTATACTGGCTAAGTTATTGTCATTTTTGTAAGCTGGGCTGTTGGAGAGAAGCAGGAGGCAGCACATTTAGGCATGGGCAATGGAGTATTTACTCTGATAATGACAGTTTGCACCGCTTAGGACTTGTTCGAAGTAAGCACCCTACAAACAGGGTTTATGAAATTATCACTCTAAAGGGGAAGAGCCTCAGAAGTTTTAGTCAAAAGCAAAAGTTAGAGCTGTTTTGTCTTAGTAACAGCTGTCGGTGCTAGTTGTTTTCTATCTGTGAAGAGAGATTTAGCTGGTATTCATCACCACAGATCTCTATACCCTCTCCGTTTTCATTGGAACTGACCCAGCGTTTATGCCAGGCTCTTGCTATTTCTATGTCATTGAGCTAAAACTTACCCCTGGAGAGCTGCACTCTGTAACCCTTGTTCCATCCAGGGGTGACACATGGGCAGGGTGTGGATTTTCTTAGCTGGTTCGTCAAAGAAGCAGAAGAGAAATAGTATGGGATACCCCTTAGGTACTCTGCCCTCTGGTGAGTGGATCACACTGTCATCTCTTTTGAGGATTTTCCCACACATACGTCAAGAACTGTATGGTGGAGGCAGCTTCTGCCTTTCATGGAATGAAAGGATAACTTCTCTTCCGGCACAAGATGATACTCTATCCACAACCTGGTCTGGCTGTGGTGTGCTGGAACCTCTGCAGGGCCCTATTGCTCACAGCAACTTAGGCAAAGTGAGAGGTTAGGGAAGGAGGAGGAGGGATATTGGCTTTTTGATTTCTTAGCAGGCTTATTTAACTCATTATTGTTATTGTAATTAGGGTTCTGTCCTCATTTACTAACAATTCTGTTTCTGAAGGTCTGTGGGTGATTTTGGTTATAGAATTTGAAAATGCAAGAAAATATACCTGAAAGAATAGTCATAGTGGAAATTATAAGCACTAGTACTCTGTAACACACTTTCTTTACAGAGAGCTTAAGGCATTTTATATGTTCTCCTTAATCTTCCTCATGTTCTGTAAAGCAGGTAGCAAGCTTGGATCTATGTATTTATTTAAATAGCTTCTGTCAGTGGAGTACCCAACAGTTTGCCAAGCAGTGTCATTCCACTGGCCTCTTAACAGATGACACTGAGGCTTAAGGGCTTAAGAGACTAGCCCAGTGTTACAGTCAGGGAGGATCAGCACGCAGGCAGGGATACCAGAGTTCACGCAGGTCAATGAATGCGCCCGAGGTTGCATAGTAAGAGTCACTGGCAGAAGAGGAAATAGTAGGTTTCTTGACTTCCCTTCCAGGGCTCCCTTCGCTGACCATGCTGTTTCCAAACAGCAAACAATATGCTTATTTCTCTGACGCGTTTCGCTTTCTGCAACATGAGGAGCATGGTGATGCTACTGGCGGTCCAAGAATGTTACACCGTCATCTCTAGTGTGAGATCTGATCTGTGTTTGTGTTTGAGTACAGCTCCTCCCTCTCCTCCCCTCTGCCCTCCCATTGCCTGTGCCCTGCCTGAAGGGAGTCTAGGATCAGCAAATTGAAATAGAAAGCCAAGGTCCACTTTTAGCAAAGTGCTTCATAAAACTGGCTGTCTCGCATTCCTAAACTGTACCACGCAAACACACTATATTAGATACATACCTGTTTATTGCCTGTCTCTCTCGTGCTAGATTGTAAGCTCTGTGAAAATAGGAGCTTTCGTTTCCTCCTGTGTACGAGGTGTTGAACTGTGCCTATTACATAGTAGATGCTGGTGCGCGATGAAGTATTTGGTGAATGAGAGAATAGCAGAGTTAGCCAAGAATATATGTAATTTAATATTTTTAAGGGTGCATTTAGGTTGCAAGATACGTAAAAAATCTCGAATCCACAACCATACTTAGGTCTGTGTTGTCTGCTAGTGTGGAAAAGTGACACTCGGGAAGAGGAAGCAAAAGCAACCGAACTTGCTATGTGTTTTAGGAACAAGTTAGTATAGTTAAAGTAGGATATATGTATTTTAGTATGATGAGTCTGCCTTTTTAAATGTGAAAACATGAATCCTTCTGAACAGAATTTAAAATTCAGTTTGAACATCACTCTATCACTAGTCAGTGTTTAGCTGAAGAATTCTTTTACTATTAATAGGTCTGTGTACCTGTGGTTTGAATGAATATAGGGCAATATTGATCTTAATTATATTGTGTTGTATTTAGCTAAGTTCCCTGCAAAGCTGTAAAAAATGCAAGCTTCTAGTTCTTTTTAAGGGATAAGGAACTTTGAAAATATCTTAGTTTTTTTTTTTTTTTTTTTTACTAGTAGAGATAGTGTAATGTTAAAGAGTAGTAATCATAACCGTAAGCAATTTTAGATTATCGTGTCGATAATATTTCACTTATTCTTACAACAAACTTATGAGAATACAATAGTAGTAGTATTTCCATTTTACGTATGTGGTGGCTGAGACACAGAGAGCTTCAATAGCTTAGTTGAAATCAGCTAGCCAGTAAAATAGATCTTGGGTTTGACTCAAGATCAGAATGCTGGTTTGGTAGATATTTCTGCCTTACTCCAATTGATATGTTTGGAATACTCCATCATTAGCATACTTACTACCTCCCCTCAAATGCTTGACTGATTCTGGAGCCTCAGTTTCTAGGTCTGGCCTTACTAGTAACCAGCTATGTGATATTGCTGAGTACCGTACCTTTAAGGCCCATGCTTTTCTCAGCTTTTAATTAGGGTGTAAGTGAATGCCCAGATCTCTTTTAGCTCCTTTGGTTAACATGACCACTTGGGTTTGGTTTGTTGCTTGCTGTGACCCAGTGAACAGAAATTGAGAATGTCTTTTTTTTCCATCTTAGAAAGTCTCTTTTAGCACTTATTTTCAGAATTTTTAAAATCTAAAATTACCAAATGGGCCTAGGCGTAGAAATGTATGTTTATATAATATTAAAACTTTATTTTTTATAAGGTGCTTTCTTACCGATTTTTTTCATGTAAGCCCCAATAACATTAATAAAGCATTCCCCCCATCCTGTGGATGAACACAGTGAGACGCAGATGTTAGATGACAAAGTTTTACACTTAATTAGTAGGTGGTTTAAAATTCACTGAATTTCTTATGGCCAGCGTTCAGGTTAAAGTAATGTTGACACAGAAGTAGAGCAATTTTTGTAAAACATGTAATATAAAAATATATATAAAGTATATCAGTATGTCTTTAAAGTGATTAGTTTTTGTACTTTTCCTTTGACATATATTAGAAAACTTAATTGTATGACTTCTGAAATTATGTGAATTATAATGTGATCCAGTAATTTTCTTCCAAAGATGTGCAAAGGGGCTATGTAGTAGTTTATTACCTGTTGTGTAATTAGCTCTGGGGGTTACTCTTCCAGAATCTAATGTAGATGTCAATTTCTCTAGCTTGAGGTAAAGCATGTCTGTAAACTGTGGCTTACAGTGAGCTTGACATCTCAAATCCTTAGGACTTTCTTGCTTTGTCCCATCAGGGATCCTTTCCTTAGGGAAGATAGATTCATTGTAAATAAATGGCTTAATCATAAATCGAGGAAGGGAGAAAGGTTTAATCTTGGCCTTTTTGAGTTTATGAATCAAAGACACAGTAGAAATCAGGTCCTTCATTAAAGTGTAGTTCCAAAAAGGAATAATGTGGTTTTGATTAAAAAAAAATTTTTTTAAAAATTTTTATGAGTACATGGTAGGTATATGTATTTATGGGGTAAATGAAATATATTGATACAGGTACAACGCATAATAATCCCATCAGGTTAAATAGAGTATCCATCAACTCAAGCATTTATCCTTTTGTGTGTGTGTTAGAAACTTTTTGGTTATACTCTTTTAGATATTTTTAAATGTACAATAAATTATTGTCGACTGTAGTCACTTTGTTATGCTTTCAAATACTAGACCTTATTCATTCTGACTATATTTTTGTACACAGAAGAATATGTTTTGTTCACTGCTATACCACTAGCACCTAAAATAATGCCTAGAATATAGTAGAAGAAATGAATGAATGAGTGATGGAACAGTTAAAGGAATGGTTTAATTTTTTCATTTTATTGCATTTCATGTAGCATCACATATCAGCCACCTTTATATAAGCTATCTTTGTTTCTGAGCCCTTAGGGTGGGCCTGGCTTTATGATGAGCGAAAAAGGCCTAGATAGGCAATCAGAGAATGGGAGTTCTTATCTCCGTCTACTACAGGCCCTTCAGCTGGTGATTGGCATTTTTAAAATTTAGAATGGGATTCAGTGCCAGATGATTTATTTCTAAGATACCTTTCAGCTCTTAACATGTGATGTTTAAATGACCAGCTTAAAAATCCATCCCTACTTTCATTGCTTGGTACTGTAGGCATGCCATTTTAGTAAGTTAAGTTAATACAGCCGGTTTTTTTTTATTTTTTATTTTTTATTTTTGTAGACTATTGCTTTGAGCAATGTTAGGCTCTTGTGTGGACCACTAAAATAATCCTAATATTCCCAGTGTTTCACAGCCTAGAACCATCTGCTGTCTTGTGTTTTTTTCACAGTTGTAGGTGCATCTTAACTGGTCCTTCTATAAGCTAAGAGCACATCAGTATCTACATATAGTTAACAGATTTTCCATATGTATATTTTGGGCAAGTGTTAGTTATAGTAAGAGCAGTTAAAATTTATCAGGTGCCTGCTGGATACCAGGTAAAGTACTAAATGCTTCAGATTTATTAATTTGTTTAATTTGTAATCCTTTGAGGAAGGGATCTGATTATCTTTATTGTGTATGAGGAAACTAAGGTAAAGAGAAGCTGAGAAATTTGCCCAGGGTTATACAGCTGGTAGGTTACAGAGTAGTAGTGGTGTCAAGCCCAGGCATTCTGGCTTGAGAACCTACATTCTGGCTCCGAACCACTGGCAATAAATGCCTCATAAGTGACTGTTTCATTAGAGTAAACTTTTTTGTTTGTCCTTGTGGGTTTTTTTTTGTGACAGAGTCTTGATCTGTCACCAGGCTGGAGTGCAGTGGCATGATCTCGGCTCACTGCAACCTCCACCTCCCGGGTTCAAGCGACTCCTGCCTCAGCCTCCTGAGTAGCTGGGACTACAGCTGCTGATTTTTTGTATTTTCAGTAAAGACAGGGTTTCACCATGTTGGGCAGGATGGTCTCGATCCCTTGACCTCGTGATCTACCCGCCTTGGCCTCCCAAAGTGCTGGGATTACAGGCATGAGCCACTGCATCTGGCCTGTCCTTGTTTTTTAAATGCCAAAACAAACACTTTGCTGCTGTGTTCTGTACGCGGTGTGCTTAAATTTTAAAAATAATAGCTGGTCTCATTTGGGTATTTCGTTTTGTTTTTGTTATGCAAATTAACACACTAGATTAGTGGACTCATTCATTGGTTCATCTTTTATCACAGATTCTACTGTTTGTCCCTGGCTGGATAAACACAGGCCTCTAGATATTTTTGTACCTCTGACTGTGAGATTTCTAAAACAGGCATGGCACCTTCTTTTATAACCACACATCACATGGGAATGTTCAGGGAACTATAAACTTTTGAGTGCCTGCCTGGGGTGGAGAAGAAATGGAGGTTCTTGGCTGGGTTTGAAAGCTTCTGTATAGTTCTGGAGTTTATATGCATAATTGTGTGCCTTTTTTATCGGGGCACAATCTGTAGCCCTTATTGGCTCAATGAGGAGACTGGAACCCAAACAAAAGAGTTTAGGAGGTACTGTGCTAGAGCGGTGGTTGCAAACTGAAGCGATTCCTTTGACATCTG
Source organism: Cacajao melanocephalus (assembly GCA_963573385.1). Lineage (NCBI taxonomy): Eukaryota > Metazoa > Chordata > Mammalia > Primates > Pitheciidae > Cacajao > Cacajao melanocephalus. Next base: position 150,643 of record CAUYLG010018013.1, on the reverse strand, counting down.
GCAATGTGATAATATTTGCGGTTGTCACAACTTGGAGGTGCTACTGGCATCTAATGGGTAGAGGCCGGGATGCTGCGAAATCTCCATGTACAGGACAGCCCTCTGCAGCAAGGAGTTAGCTGGCCTGGAATCTCAGTAGTGCCGAGATTCAGAAACTCTGCTCCAGAGAGAGGAAAATATTATTAAATCCTTTTGCTTTTTTTTTTATGGCCTGGAGAGTTACAGGTTTGGAGCATAAAGACCTCTTTGAGTAGAAAAAGGCTAAGAATGAGCGTTGTCTGGTTTCTCTAATTCAGTCAATTTGAGAGAATCCTTCAAACCATACTTACCTTTTCAGGTTTTTCCCTCCCTTTCCCATGATGGTAAGCAGAGTGGGGTCGGTGGTAGTGAAGTTCTGAATGGAGATATTACATGGTCCTTTGTAATCTTCCTTTTCCTAAAGAAGGGACCGCAATAAACCTTCCAAGTAGGGGGGACTTCTCACACTTGAGTTCAGCTTCTCATTGGAAATCAGCTTGATTTCCATGGAAAACATCCAGATCTTTGTGGTGCTACTACTGTGCAAGGCAGATGACTTTTTCAGTGGAGGTATTGGACCGGCAGAAATTTCTTTATGTGCGGCCCATTTGTCGTGTCTCCCCATTGAAGTCACTAGAATTAGTCTTATTCCTTGTCTAGGTTTTTCAGAGATGTTGCCCTTTATTAGCCTTCCTTTGTCCATTTTGGGGATTCTCAGTCATTTCAGCTATTCTCCTGGGACACCAGTCTGGTTGGTACCAAGATGTGTATGGTAGACCCGGCTGTCTGGGAATTCAGTTTGACATTTCTGGCCTGATGCTACCCAACTGAGGGATTAGGGCAGCTCTTTTTGCAAAATAGCCCTTCTGCTCTTTCTCTTTAGGACGAAATACATTATACTTGTCTTTTGTCATGTCCTGATCACACTGTAATGAACAAAATGGAACCTTGAGTTTTCTGAGTAACCTGAGTCCACAACATGGGTTTGTTTTTATTTTTAAATCTGTGGACACTAATCAGTGACCCTGTTTTTACTTGGACTTCTTTTCCCCCGACAAATTCCACTATACTGTGCTGTGAATGTGGGAGACTATTTTAAAGGCTTTTTATTTTTGGGGGGACATAGAACTGTTTGAGAATGTGTGTCTATCTTGGTTAACCTTCCCAAAAATATAGTCATCCTAAAGTGGCTAGTAAGAAACAGTGGCAGTTCTGTGGTTGCTCGTTTGCTTGAACGTTTTTTGGGTGAGCTAGGGGAAGACAAAACACTTGTTTGGCTTCTTAATGGAGAAATTGTGTCCCCAAAATTCCAATGTGTGCTTCTTAAGCTTTCACCCTTTTCTGGGTTCTGGGAATATGGAGGTAGACTTTGGCAACCCTATTTGCTTATAAGTCTTCTCCTTACATTTCAGAGGTGTCAGATTTAGGAGAGGCTGGGGCAGGCAAAGTACATTATGTACAAAAACCTTCCTTTTGTAATATACGAACTCATTTTCAAAGGCTTGATATGGCTAGCTTAGGAGTCTCATAGTAAAGACCCGCTTTAGATGTAAGCAGAGCTGATAGGAGGGTTTTCTTATAAGCTAAGCAAGAATTTTTAAGGTATTTTGCATCAGTTTAGGATGCATACTTGTGAGGTGGTATTTATGCCTTCTTTCCAGATTAGATTTACAAATCCCACTTTCTTAGATACTTGATTTTACATTTTGAGTCATGCTTTTTCTGCCACTTTCTTCCTGTTTGAGGCTCACACTGCAAATCAGCTTTCTAAACTGAAATATTTAGCTGCTCAAATTTAAATACCTGGAACTGGATGTATTATAAAGGTTAAGAAGATTGTAACCTAAATACTTAAACTTGAGAAATAACTTAATCTTCATGAGATTGTTTTATTCTTTCTTCAATGGGAGGATTACTTGGTTAAGAGTCAGTAGTCCTGGTCACCTCAAAGGGAATGCAAAGGCTTGTGTGGTTTTTATTATTTCACCCAGCAAATGTTAATTAACCTCATACTATGTGCAGATTGCTTTGACGGCTTAGCAGGTTAGGAAAGGTAGAAGGCTTGCCTCCATGGAGAATCTAGTCTTTTTATGTCATTTGGACCACTGTGAACAATACAAAGCAGTGCAGTGGACACACAGTTGTGACATAGGTGGAAGAGAAGGGGGTCTTTCTGGCTCTTGAGTGATTAAGGATGCTGTTATAGAAGAGGTGGGCACATTTTAGTGAGACCTCAGAGGAGGGGGGTCACTTAGGCAGGATGAAAGGAAAGGGTAGGAAGTGAAAGCCACGGAGACAGGAAACTGCTCTGTGTAGTCAAGCTGTGTTCAGCGTTTCCAGCTTTATTGAGTGGTAGAGGAGAGAATAGTTGGGAAGATAGGTTTGGAATGCATTATGGAAGGCCTTGAATGCTGGTGGTAGTGCTTGGGCTATACAAAGAAAGCAAAGGGAAAATTAATCAGTTAGTTGGTCAAGAGACCGTATCTGTCTTGCTGATTTGCCCGGCAGCTATCATGAGGCCTGAGAACAAATGTTCAATGAATGTTGGTTGAAACAATTTGAGTGGAGATGGGTGTGACTGGAGAGGGAGACGGTGGAGGAGGTGAAGTCTGAACTAGGAAAGCAGCAATAGAACTGGAAAGGAAGAATCTTTATGACCTTGCATATTTCATTGGATGAAGACTATGGAAATGCATAGGAGAAAAGGCTCTAAGACATTGACATCTGCAAAGGGACAAAATCATGGTATCATTCATTGATAGAAAAACATACTTTAGAAGGGGAGAACTTGGTGTTGATAATGCTGCCAGGTGTGGTGCCTAGGAAGGAGGGAGTGAAAGAAGGAAGAGGAGGGAATGAATGAGTTTGTTGCTTTTGCTTTCATATCATCACCTTTCATCTCTCCTGCTAAATTTTTAATCCTTCCAAGAACCTCAAGGATTCGTCTCATATCTTCTGTATACCACAGTGGACTTTGCCAGGTAGTCCTTTGTGAGCATTTGTTTTAGGAACTATTTGCCCTTTGTAGGACTGTAGAAGAGAGTTTTTTGTTTTGTTCTGTTTTGTTTTTGAGACAGGGTCTTGCTCTGTTACCCAGGCTGGAGTGCATTGGTGTGATCATGGCTCACTGCAGCTTCAGCCTCCTGGGCTCAAGTGATCCTCCCATCTCAGCCTCCTGAGTAGCTGGGGACTGAAGGTCCTCATCACCACACCCTGCTAAGTTTTTTAGTTTTTGGTAGAGACTGTTTTGCCATGTTGCCTAGGCTGGTCTTCAACTTCTGAACTCAAGCGATCCGCCCACCTCAGCCTCCCAAAGTGTTGGGATTACAGGGGTAAGCCACTATGCCCAGCCAAAGGTAGATAGTTTCTGTCATTTTGCTCGGTTACTGTCATTACCTTTATACAGACATAATGGAACTTGTAAATTAAATTGATTTTGAACTTTTTCCTCTATAAAGCATTTTTAACAGAAGCGGGTCCAGCATCCTCTAAATTATTCATCTGTCATTGAAACTCTTTGCTGCAGTCGTTCTTTTCTTCCTTCTGATTTTTATTTCTTGTATGTCTTGGCCAGCAACTCTGGGTATCAGTGATCCTGTATCCTTTTTAAGTTGAGAAATATCATGTAGACATAAGGCTGAGTCAATAATTGTCTTGGGCAACTACTGTGTTTCAAAAGAAATAATTATTCCCATTGTTCATTATGTTCCTGATGAGCTAAACACTGAAATTACAATAGATGCTTTAGTCAATGTGAATTATTTGCATGTGGTTAATTTTCTTCTTTTTTCTCGCTAATGTGAGGCATATTCTGTATTTTAAACCTTTACCCCTTTTAGACACTTGTCTTAAGCTGCCTTGGTTGAATGAGAACAGCAGTGGTACTAAGGAAAGTTAAGTAGAGATGAAATTAAAAAGGCCATAGAGTACATTTTTGGTAAACCAAAATATTGCTTGGTGGCATAAAGCCGCAGATCCATTTCAAAAAAAAAGAAACAAAAACCGAAATGTGGTTTTGCTGTCTGTCGTGCAGTCTGTTTCAACTGTCAGAAACATACGTTGCTTTATGGGATGTTTTTTTCAAATCTGACCACAGCTTTTAATTTCCTTCATTCCACCCACACCTCCTACCACACACCCATGTATCTAGTACTAATTTATAGGCAATTTGAATGTAGTGACATAATCATCAGCAAGCAAAAGGGTCAGCACTTGTGGCAAAAGTGTCTTTCTTGGTGTGCTAATTATCGGTTCTGCACTCTTGGAAACTCTCTTAACAGTCGGAACACAGTGATTGTCCTTGTTCTTAGACTTTCAGTATAAGTTAGATTGAGGCCTTTGAAAGGTGGTTTTGAAGTGCTTTGTATTTTTGCCAAAAACATAGTATTAAAGAAAATTAAACAATATTCAGTGAATTTTAGAAAGCAAAAGAAAGAAACTCATTTATGTTCCTACAGCTGCGCCTTAACTGCTGACCAGGCAGAGGCATCCCTGTGTCTCCATCATATATGCTGTGTCTGATGGAGATCGTGTCCCCATCCTGAAAAAATACTAGTCAGGGTTCAAAGGATGATACATAAAATAAATAGCACAAAAAATTAATAATAAAATGAAACCTTAGATCTTTAAAATTAGTTTTGACTTATTGGTAACTTTATAGTTTCTTCAACTCCTTATAGGCATTATGATCCTAAATATTTTGAAAAATCAAGTCCTAATTCAGCCAGTAACTTTCTGTGATATTGGTAAGTTATTTAACTTTTCTGAGTCTCACTTCCTCATCCATAAAACAAAGGTCTAGAATTGGATTTGTAGTGTCTTTAACATGTTGGTTCCCAGGCCCCTAATTTGGGTCTTAGGCATCAGCATTTTTCTAAAAGCTACAGAGGTGATTTTGATGTACAGCAGGGTTGAGGACCAGTGAACTAGAGCAGTGCTGCTCAAACTTAGTGTGCATACAAATCACTGGGGATCATGTTGAAATCAGACTCTGTTTCTGTAGATTTGGATTGGTGCATGATACTCTCTATTTCTAATGAAAAGATGCGGTAATACTGATACTGCTGGTCCACTGACCACATTTTGAGTAGCAAGGAGCCAAAACATCTCCAGAATGTCTTCCATTTCTACATGATAACTCCATGGTATAGTTTATGTAGTTCATGGGAGCCCATATGCTTGCTGCTTGAGTGAGATCCCAGATTTAGAATGTTAAGATTGATGGTATATTATCTGCATAACCTCTCATTGCTTAAGCTCCATCTAGACTCATGCATCTTTTCTTTTTTGTATTTTTTGAGAGATTTATGCATCTTTGAAACAATTCCTCATATTAAAGTCATTTTAATAGTGCCTTGCTTTAGAGAGCCTGACAGCTCTAGCTGGTGGCTGGTGGGTTGTTACATTTGCTGTAGAGAAGAGGGTTTTCATTTCTCCCTTCTTTGTTTACTCTACTCCAACGCATATTTACACGTTTATATTGTCTCCTTTCGTCTCTTCAACAGGTACCCTCCCCATATTGCCCTCTAATATTTTGGGGTAAATGGGCAAAAATAATCATTTTAATTTTTTTCTCATGCATGTACATTCTCTATACACACATTTAATAAATTCTGCAGAAAACTTATTAAACATAAGTTTAAGGGAGCAAAACTCCAACCTCGAAGTACATTTTCTTGTGGAAAAAGCTCAAACATACTTAAACTGTAACATTTGTTTAATCCTATATTTTAACCCTATCACTTGGCAATTGTTTTTAGAAATAAGAAAATACTATTTATAGTTTGTGCTTCTTTATTTTTGTTTGCTGCAGCTCAGCCTCACATTATCAGGCATCATGACCTAGTGGGAAGACCCCTGAATGGTAGTGTCTGAAGAACTGATATTCTAAGCCTTCACCCACCCTTAAGTAGTTTTTGCAACTGTAGGCACATAGGTTCTGTAACTAAACCAGAGGAGATTAAAGAATGCTCCATTTCTTAGGGCTGTGTTGGTTGCCTTGGAGGAACATACCTGTCACCTAAAGTCTAAGACAATAAGAAATTATAGTTTGCAGTTGAAGAATGTTCCTTCGGAGCAGTGACATTCAGAGTGTGGTCCATGGACTGGTGCAGGTCTGTGAACTATTTCTTAAAGGTGGGTGAATGAGATAAGGTACCTGTTACTTGTACAAAAATTGACTCAGTGTTTTCTTCATAGAGAATGTCTTTATCTTTAAAAAATAAAACAGAAAACTCCATGGAACTAAATGGTAGTTAATCATTATCTTTTTGCTAATTGGTAACATCTGGGAACTAGCTACTTGCTGTTTTAGAATACTTAATCAGTCAAAAGTTGTATCAGATTGTTTTATAATTTAAGAATAGACTGAAGTGGAAGCTCATAAAATAAAGTGTAACCTAAAAAATAAAAAAGTAAATTTAGAGGCAAGTCAGGTTAAAGGTAAGAATCGAATTCAAGGTGGTATGGATATGTGTAACGTAGTTAAGTCCAAGGCAGTTAACACAGGTTCACAAGTAGTAAGTAGCTTCTTACAGAAGCTGCAGGAGGTACTGCAGTTTGTGCTTTGGTTGGTGCAAAACTTGTTTGGATTCTTCTTAGTGCTTCTAAATTCTCTGAGAAAATTTTTGTTTTTCATTTTTTACCATCCACTTAATCCAAGAGAACTTATTTCTGTTAGTCACAAAGAATTTTTATTTTGTAGCCTTAAATTTCAGAACCATGTTATTATCTGAGAAATGTTAAAATTAAGTTTGCCTCACCTCCCCCACCTGATGATATTCTTTATTCTTCCATACTATATATAAAATTCACTGCATCCTCTCTGTTCACCAAGAAAAGAGGAAGAGAGATCCTTCACCAGTAGCAAAACGTAAATACTGAGAATGTCTTTTTTGGGTCAAAGTGCAAGAAAAGTAGAAAAACAGCAAATTTTCTGGGGCTAGGCCTGTGAGTTCACTCCTTCCAATCAATGAGGAGGCACTTGTCTTCTGCTACTGTGCCAGTGAGTCTGGCATCCCCATCCACTTTAGATCTGTTCTTCAGCTGCCCCATGGTCCTTGCAGCCCTTCTCCTGTGTAGTGTAAATTAGTGAGGGATGCATTCTTAATTGAGAGACAGAGAGAGCCCAAAGCTTGAATCGATACCTAACAATACAGCCACTCAATTTGTAGCATTATCTAATCTCAATTCTGTCTTAAAACAGAACTACTTACCTTAAGGGATTTTATTTGTAAGCCTACCCTCATAAGTATTTCTGCCAACCAGATATGGGGCAGCTGTTCTTCCCATTTCACAATTATAGAAATGGAGTCCACAGTCATTTTGGGGTTTGTTTGAAGTCGTGGTTTAGCTAGACTAGAAATCAGAGTCACACTAGGATTTGAGACTGCACAGCTGTATTGTTCATAATATTTGTTGTTCTTTTCAGGATGTTTTGTCACTTGGTTCTGAATTCTTCCCAGGCCTCTCCATAACTGTCGCCTAAACAAACCTTAACACAAGCCTGTGATTTCCCTATTTTAATGAACGGTAGGTAGCACCATATCATCCAGGTTTTACACAGTGGAATCATGGGCTCCGTATACTCTGGTTGTCTAATCTAGTGAAGGTATGTAGTCTGCTAGTTCTCCATGTGCAGCCTGCCCCCATTCCTTGTTATCACCACGGTCACTATCACTGACCATCAGACCTGTTGTCATACTAGAGGCTGTAGTGGCCTCCAGACTTTTTGCCTACAGCCTTTGCCTTCTCTATTCCCTTATCTGGGCTTGCTGGAGCTCCTGGTCTACTTCTGTATCTATCTTTTGGTGTTGGGTCATTTTTTAGGGGCCCTTCTCTGCCCCTGGAAAATCCTACCAGTATTCCCATTATGGCTCTGTCCTCTTCTCTGCTCACTTTGCCCTTTTATTTAGGTCATTTTATTCACTCTGAGTAGATGAATCTCAGGGTTTTTTTTCCTACTAACCTAGACCTTTCCTCTGAGACCATTGTATGTGTCCTCATTTCCCTTGACTGTCTCATAGATACTTAAATTCAACAGATCCCAAAATGACATAGTCCCCCACAGCCTGCTTAGTGATTCTTATCTGAGGAAATGCCAGCACCATCCACCCAGTTTCTCAAGTCACCCAGTTCTCAAGCCAGAAACCCAGAAAGGGAGCTGATGATTGTCTTTCCCTCTTACTCATTAGCCGTACCCAGTCAAACATGAGGTCTTCTGGTATCGACTCCCAGTTACTCCTGCATTTGTTTACTTTTCTCCAGCTATATGATAATGGCGAATTAACAACTTTACTCTTCTTTGGCGTTATTTGTAAAATGGGGATGAGAATAATCCTCTCAAAATTGTTCTGAGCATTAAATGAAATATCTGGCACAGAGCAAGCTTCCCATGAATGTTAGGATGGGGAACACCCTTGGCCACCATATTTAAAAGGACTCATTATAAGTAATGCAATAGCCTCCTAACTGGTCTGCCTGGATAGAGATAAGCCTGGTCCACTAGGCTCTTTTGGATCTACTTCTCCAGCTTCTCCTTGTGCTGATATTACCCCTTTCACTTTTGCCTTTGAATGTCAGTGTCCCTTGCTGGTATGGCAGGCTTTTTGGGAATGGTCTTGTCCTTTTCTCTGCCCGCTTTCCTCTGTGCCCTTTTCTCTGCCCCCTTCTCCTTTGTGGTGAGACTCAGTTCACCCTCAGTTACTCAGGGAAATAGTCCTCTATTGAGCATTTTTAAATACCTTGCATTCTATATTTGTTTCAGTGTCTGTCTCATTTGCTAGATTATGGGCTCTGCAAGTCCTATCTTGTTCCTCTATCGTTTTTTCAGACCGTAACACAGTATATGGCAGAGTAGCAGACAATAATCAAAAGTTATGAAATTAATATGGCTCACATTTTACTCTCTCACCAAAGCCAGAAGGGTTTTCTTCCCCTCCTCATTCTTAGATTTCCAGGGCTCCTTTGTGTACTACCTAGGGTACTTAACACATGTCATTTGTATTGTGTTTATTTATATTTGATCTTCTCTCCTGCTAGATTATAAATACTTGAAGAATTCAGATCAGTTCTGCATTCAGAACTGCTGTTTCTACCACAGCTTCTAGCTTAAAATAGGAGCCAGTAACTGAAAACATCTTTTTGAATTTCCTGAGTCTGAGGGGCTTTGGAAATTCATTTTGTTCCTATTCTGAAATTATCTTTCAAACTCCATCTTTCCTCTTGTGGTATGTTTTGTGGTTATAAATCTCTTCTTTCCGTCCACAACCATTTAAATATAATCAGTGGCAAGAAGTGGGTGAAGGACAGAAATGCACTGTGGTGTCTTGACCTGTCTGGGACTTATCATAGCTTTCCTAGGAATTGACCTTGATGGGCCCTTACCGCCATCTAAATAAAGTTCAAACTTCTTAGTGTGGCATTGAAGACCTTCCATAGTCTGACCCCAGTGAACCCCTTCTGTCCTTGTTTTCCACTCTATTTTTTATTGCATGCGTCCTGTGCTCTAGCTTAATGGTTTTCAGTCCTGCCTGCACATTAGAATCACCTGGGGAGCTTTAAAATAAAATACCGACGCCAGGGTCCTGCCTTCGGAGATTTGTGAGTTAATTGGTCTGGAGTGAGGCTTGGGTGTGGTTGTTTGTGAAAGGTCCACTAGTGATGCTGATGTAAGGCCCAGACTGGAAATTACTGACGAGCCCAGTGTTTCCCACAGAATATCATTTCCTCTCAGAATTTTGAGGTGAAAGGGGCCCGAAGTCAAAGACGTTTGAGTAGTACTTGCTTTTAATGTGCTCCTTTCCAAAGATGTAGAATGAACACTGTCAAATGAAAGGCTCTGAGATACCCAGCAGTAAAGAAAAGTGTTTAATTTTCTTCATAGTGTTTGAGGTCATCTGATCAGGGACCCCTTTATGTATATAATACTTGTTAATAACATCTGCGACATGTGGTGTAGAAAATGTTGTTTTTAGCCACATCTCAACTTTAAAGTCACTTCTTTATTTGTCCTTCCCTGATCATCTCATCCAAACCAGACCCACCTCCCGCCCCAGGGCTGTCTCTTCAACCCCCTATTTTGTCTTCATAGCACTTCTCAGTATCTAAAATTCCTGTTCGTATACTTGTGTGTTTGCTTCTTTTTCCGCCTGTGATGCAAGCTCCATGACAGCAGGGACTTACTTGTCTTGTTCACCCTCTGTCTCTTTTCAGCACAAGTCCTGACAAATACTAAGTAGGTATTTAATAAGTATTTGTTGAATGGACAAAGAGGCAGTAGTACACTCATGATTTAGACTTTTTCTAAGGTACATTTGTTTAAATATTTTAAACTGCCTACAGAATTTAATTTAAAAGCAACCTGAAGTACATTTTAAAAGTAACTAGGAATATAGGAACATAATAGCTAACTTTACCCTTAATTTTCTTAACCTGCCTAGTCAAGTATTAAAAAAAAAGAAAACCAAAAGTAGATATGAGCCTGATTATAGGGAAAATGCTATTAATTTTCTGATTATAGAGGGTTTTCAGTGTGTGGTAGGGGACTTCTTTTTCTAATTTCTTAGCCTGTCCCAGGTAGCTTCCCCCAACATTTGGAGATTCCATTTGTGTGAGCCAGTGAAGGAGCCTGAGTGAGGAATCAGTGAATGATAGGGGACTCTGTGTGCGGTACACCAGTCTGCAACAACAAAACACACAAAAACAGGCAAGGAATTAGTTTAAGTAAAAACTTCCTAATAATTAAAACCCTCTTACAGTGAGAATATTCAAACAGGTTTGTCAGGGACAGTGGGGAGGCAGTTTGTGTATCAGAATCCATGTGTGGAATCCCAAGTTTGGATGCCTGCTGCTCAGCAAGTGATGTTGCAGCAACTCTTGGATTTTGTTCTGAAGGGATTTGAATAGCCTGTTCTCTAGGAGTCCTCCTGCCGCAGCTGTGCCCATTCCTCCCCAAGCCTGACTCTGACTATCTTGTTTTGAGTGGGGTTAATAAGTATGAACTGGTCTATATATAGTAGTGTGTACAATTCCTGAGCTCCTCCACCACACCTTGAATTATTAGGAACTGTCCTTTTAGTTCCTGTGAGCCTAGTGATGCCGTTGCATGACTAGGCCCTTTCCTTGGGCTATTACAATCATCAAGTTGGTTCACTGGAGATAAGATTGTAGAGATTTACCATGAACGTTGTATACAAGGTGCTCTCCCGGTATACTGTCTAACAAATCCCTCAGTCCAGTGGGTCAGATGATCAGCAATCTGGTATAAATAATCTCAAGAAGGAAGTTGAGCTGCATTTCCTTTATTACATTTTTAAATAATCTTTAAAACACATATTCTGCCAAGGTTTCAGAATGGAAGCTTTAATCATTTATTCACCCATCAGGAATTGTCCAGAATGAATTTGCGTTTCATTTTGTTGCACACGGTGATAATTTATTATTCTTTTGAATAGCATGGTATCCTAAATGCCAGAAAAGATGTGTGATGGGAAGCTAAATAAACCAAATCAGAATTTAAGCAGGTTTTCCGGATGGATATTCCTTTATGGTTGATACATTAATGTACTTTAGCTACAGGCGTACCTTGTTTTACTGGGCCTTGCTTTATTGTGCTTCACAGAGACTTTGTTTTTCACGAAGTGAAGGCTGTAGCAACAGCCTGTGTTCTTAAATTATCTATCCCTATGTCAACAATAAGGCTGTTTCATTTTCTTACCTCTGGAGTAGCACTTGTCATTTCCTTCAGCTCCTTTTCACTTGCATTTATAACTTGACTGTCCCAACACACCTAGCTTTTGGCTCATCGGCTTTCGACATGCCTTCCACTCTAAGGTTAATTATTTCCAGATTTTGATTTAAAGTGAGAGATGTGCGACTCTTCCTCTGCCTTGAACACTTAGTGGCCCTCCCCTGTAGGGTTATTAATTGGCCTAATTTCAATACCGTTGTCTCAGAGAATGGAGAAGCCTGAGGAGAGGAAAAGAAAGGGGAATAGCATGAAGCAGTCAGAACACACACAGCATTCATTCTGTAGCCCATGATCAAGGAGTAATTTCAACTTTTAAGACTTAAAGAAATACATTTTGTAAGGCTCTAGCTGCCATAGATAATGATTCTTCTGGTGAATCTGAGCAATGTAAATTGAAAACCTTCTGGAAAGGATTAGCTATTGTAGATGCCATTAAGAACATTTGTGATTCATGGGAGGAGGTCAAAATATCAACATTAATGCAAATTTGGAAGAAGTTGATTCCAACCCTCATGGATGACTTTGAGGGGTTCAAGACCCTGAGAATGGTCTTTGCTGGGTAGACCTTGAAGATGTGAGTGAATTGCTGCAATCTCATGATAAAACTTCAGTGAATGAGGAGTTGCTGCTTATGGGTGAGCAAAGAAAGTAGTTTCTTGAGATGGAATATACTTCTGGTGAAGATGCCGTGAACATTCTTGAAATGACCACAAATAATTTGAGTATTAACATCAGCTTAGTTGATAAAGCAGGGGCAGAGTTTGAAAGGATTGACTCTTAACGAAATTTCAGAGAAATTCTGTGAGTAAAATACTATTGAACAGCATCACATGCTACAGAGAAGTTCTTTGGAAAGGAAGAGACAGTCCGTGATAATAAGCTTAATTATTGTCTGTTTTTGAGAAAATGCCATAGCCCTCTAACTTCCTGCAACCACAACCCTGATTAGCCGTCAGTATTGAGCCCAAACCCTCTGTCAGCAAAAAGATCATGGCTCACTGAAGGCTCAGATGATGGTTACCATTTTCTAGCAATAAAGTGTTTCTAAATTAAGATGTATGATATGTGTTGCTTTTTTAGATGTAATGTGACTGTACACTTAGACTATAGTACAAAGATAACCTTTGTGTTTGACTGTAGTATACACATGTACTGGGAAACCCAAAAAGTTGTGTGACTCTCTCTATTGTAACATTGACTTCATTGTCGTGGTCTGGAATTGAACCTACAATATCTCTGATGTATGCCTGTATTTCCAAGCAATGTTAGCATGCCTGCAAAAGAATTAATGAGATTCCAACCACCTAAATGGTAGTTTCTTCTGTTTTTTTTTTTTTTTCAACAAAAGGATATTGAGTGTCTTTGACATACCAGCCACTGGGGCTAAAGGTATCTGCCATGTATTCTCTAGAACCTTACTACTAGGGGTCTGGTCTCTGGACCAGCATTTTCAGCAACAGCTTAAAGTTTGTTAGAAGTGTAGACTCTGAGGCCCTTTTCCAATCTGGATTTTTAACATTTCCAGGTGATTAGTATGTACATTACAGTTTGAGAAGCACCATTCTAGTCCATGTAAACAAAAATGTATATGAGATAATTTCAGATGATTACAAATGCTGTCAAGAAAAGATAAAACTGTAATGGGCCAGAGAGTGGGAGGAGGAGGAGTAATTGAGGATGGTAAGTGAAGGCATCTGAGGGAGTGTCCTGTGGGCTGACACTTAAATGATGGGTGAGGATGAGCCATGGGAAGATCTGGGGAAGGTGGTTCCAGGTAGAGGGAACAGCAAGTGCAAATACTGGGAAGAGGGACTGTCTCCTCCATCTCCTGCTGTGCCCTCTGCTCTAGCCAGGCCCGGACCCATGACTTCACTTGCTGACTGTGCCTGCACCTGGAAGTGTAGTGGAAGTGTAATGGCAGAGTGGTATCTCAGTAAATGGGAAAAGACCAAAACTTAGGTTTTGATAAGAGTGGCTGCTTATAGTGAGAAAATAATCAAATGTAAGGATGTTTTGGCAGTGACAGCTTCAAAGAATTGGAATTTTATATAATTGGGAGGAGGGAAAAGAATCACTAGAGGCCATGCTAGAATTGGAAGAAGAGGAAAGAAAATACTGAGAAATGCAAGATAGATGGAGATTTCTTGAAAAACAGAGAAAAATAAGAAGTAAACAGACAAGGAAGCCTTAGCCTCACCTGAGAGGAAAGACCAAAAAATAGAGCATGGCTCTCTGTTTAAAAGGTGGCTTGTTTCCCTGGAGATAGGCATCCTTGATGAGAACGGAGTAAGGATGACTAGTCTGTTTTGTTTTATTTTATTCCTATATCCAAAATTCCTTTGTCTTTAGGTATTTCTCATATCATTTTGATCATACAGATCATACTGGGAAAAATCAAGATGAATAATCTCCATTTACTATGGGCACAAGGAATATTTTCTTCCCTCTTTGACTAAATATGAAAATGCTTAATTGTAAATCAGCATTCAAAGGGAACTGTACATTTATTTATGTTAGTAGGAAAGAGAAGGGTGTGTGAGAGAGGAGGAGGAGGAAGGGGGAAGGAGAGAGAAGAGAAGTAAAAGGTAAAGCAGGCAGCTGTCAAGGCTTGCTCTGACACACCCGCTGAGGAAAGAACTATTCGTAGAATTTAGATATGTTAGTAATCAGAGTTATCAGGGTTCTCTGACCGGCTCTACCTTGTTCTGTGCAGGCTGAAGTTAAGGTCTCTAGAGAAAGTAATTTTATTTCTCTACTCCCACTGACTTCCCGCTTTTCCCTCCCATCCTTCTCCCCCCCGCTGCCATTTTTCCTGCCTCTCCCCTCTGGTGGAGCCGAGTAGAACCACGATAGCATTGGTTACAGTGTTTCCAGACTTGAGAACTGAAATGATTTGACCTTGTACAAGTAATTGGACATCTGGCACAATGATCGTCATTCTCAACCTTGATAATATATCTCTCTCGATCACTGTTAACATTGGAGCAGTGTTTAAACACAATAACTAGAGCGCAGAAGCTGCATGTAGGCGAATAGGCACCAATCTAGGATTTCTCTTAGAGATACACCTCTAGGAAGCTCACATGGTGGGAGAAAATAGAGGGTGCTCTTTTTTTTTTTTTTTTAAAACCACTGTAAAAATGCTTCAGTAAAATATACAGCTTTACCTCTGGGGATAGATTGGAATAGTTCCATGAAATGTAGGTATACCGTGACCCTCTCTCTTCAAGAAGGACGTTGTTCTGCATTTTCCCACGTGAGTACCACAAACAGTAGCCCCATGTATCTTGTTAGGACAAACAAATGGGACACCTGAGAGTATGCAGTTAACTGAGCTGCACGTGGAGTACTTTAAAGTACGCTTAACATGCAGTAAAGTAGCATAAATAGGAGTTCAAAACACAAACCAAATTGGCATTGCTTGTGGTATCATCATTAGTAGAATCATTGTTTTGGTTAAACTCCCTGGGGAAGCAGTGGAAGGGAGGTATTGGGGGGGGTGTGAAAAAAGGTTGAATATTGACACTTTCACGTTGTTTAACATAATACAAATTGACTACCCTGTTACAGACAGTAACTTTTTCTCATTGGAGTAAGTGAGATGGGCAGAGCTTTTAAAAACAGCAAGTCTTAGTTTTAATCAGTCCTTTAGGAAACTGATAGATGACATATTAAATCAACTCTTATAATGTTATCGCTCTGTTTTATTGCTTTATTAAGCAGTAGTAATTGGTTTTTTTTTTTTTTTTTTTTTTTTTTTGTGCAAAGTAAGCATGTGAACTGAAATAAAGCTTAGGCATTTGGTTTACTACCTTGCTAACATTACTGACAATACCTTGGTCTAAGTCTCTAAGCTTTATTCCAGTCAGGCTTAAAAAAAAATACGTATGATTAGTTTTATGTGTTATGTGTTCTTGACTCTTTTGTAAAATTGATTTTTGATAAGGTAAAAACTGAGTTGTCAGTTTAGAGAAATAGTACTACTTGAATATTTTCCCTTATTGTTTAGTCTGGATTAGTCCTCTGACTGTTACTTCAGAAAATTTGGAACAAATCAAGATATTTTCTGATTGAATTTAAGGAATTGCACTTTGTTCTGAAGTGGTGAAGTAAAGTGTTAAGGCTGCAAGATTTGTGTTTATTCTAAAAACTATTTCAGGCAGGGTACGTAGGACTTGTCACCTTTTAAAAAATGTTTCTAGAAAAGTGAATGAGGCCAGGGACGGTGGCTTACGCCTGTAATCCCAGCACTTTGAGAGGCTGAGGCAGGTGGATCACGAGGTCAGGAGTTCAAGACTAGCCTGGCCAAGATGGTGAAACCCCCGTAACTAGTAAAAATACAAAAACTAGCTGGGCGTGGTAGTGGCTGCCTGTAATCCCAGCGACTCAGAGGCTACGCTTAGGCAGGCAATTGCTTGAACCCAGGAGGCTGTGGTTGCTGAGCCGAGATCGTGCCGCTGCACTCCAGCCTGGGTGACAGAGTAAGAATTCATCTCAAAAAAAAAAAAAAAAAAAGTGGATGAATGTATGTACTTGATAAACATTTAATAAAATAAATAGGTTCATCTTTTAAAAATATTTGGCAAGAAACTACTCTATAGAAAACGAGTAGTAAAAAGTTAGTAAAAAGTTATTCTTTGGGAATGTTTCCTAAAACTGTTAATTGCTTTAAGTTGGCTGCTGAAATGGTTTCCTAATAACGCTTTGTTATTCTGTTTTATTTCAACAATACATATGTAGTAATATTGTTCCTATTTTGATGAGAGACAAACCCTGAAACAGTTTTTAAAATCAACAGTTGCTTTTGATATATCCCTTTGATTATTACAATAAAGCTATTGGTACTTTTACCCAAGTTTGTCATATTTTTAAAATAAAATTTGTGTCTTTTTAAGGAAATCATATAGGCAGAAATAATCTAAATAAAAATCAGATTTTTATTGTCTTTGAGGGAATGTAGTTACATTCAATATACAGTTAACTAAGTTTTTGTCTTTTAAATGATTTGTAAAATTTGTTGTGTGATAAAGGAAATATGTATTCGGTATTGTGTGCATTAGTATTTGTTACTTTTTAACATAGTGATTGAATTACAGCTTTCTTTTCAATGCATGACGTCACTTTCCCATGATGTAATATAGTTAATAAATTTTCCAGTGATTCTTGAGTGTTGGAGTATGAACAGATAAAGGATAAAAGATTCTTGTCTGTGTTTCCCTGTTACATTACTATGTGGTCATGCTCCTAGTCCACTGTCCATCAGTACTGTAGAGTTAGCCTGTTGACATTCACATGTCAGGTGTTGCATACATAGCCAAGGGATTTTCATAGAATGCCTTTTTTGTCATTACATTTTTCTAAGATATTTTTCCCAAAGCAAGTTTTTTTTCTTTAGTAGTAATGGTGCTCATTTTTATTTTATTTTTTTATTGGAGAATGATGTTAAGGAGAGAAAATAGAATAGTAGTGAGTTGCGGATAGGAAAATATGTGTGCAACTTTTAGAGTTTTAAATGGATATCTTGAGACAGAAGATACAATAGAATTGTCAAAAATTGTTAATGTGTTTGACAAAGTGTGGTTGCCAGTGTGACCTTTTTGTTACATTTTGACATGAACAATTGTCCTTTTATTGGGGCTGTTAATGCTATTTTGGAATATCATGGGCATCTAAAGGCAATAGTTTAGCAGTGTCCATAAAGCATCAAATGCCATTATAATATCTAGTAAACCTAACAGCAGTATTTCAGAATCCCTGCCTGTTTAAATGGGCTATCTGTGAATGTACTTGCTCAGGGATGCATGACCCACATCACCTATAAATTTGATTGGAAGCTACAGTACTGGCGTAGCCTGATGGATAGCAGATTAGAGCCCTGATTAACCATGTGATTCAAAGACTGGGAATATATTTTCTAAGCAAGACTCATCAGATGCAATCAGAATTTCAAGTGGTCAGATGAAATTCAAATGTGTATTGTGGCTTTTCCTCCCCTATTGCTTTTCCTCTTAGGTTGCCTTTTTTTCCTTCTTTCCCCAAAGCTGAAAAATACTTCTTTGATGAATCTGCTCCTTACCCTAAAGCTGTCTGTCTGTTATTCATCAGAAAGCAGGTCGCAGTTCAGTGAGCAGAAGAAAAGATTTTAATAGAAGCTGTGCCAAGGGCTGTAATGCATCATTTTAGGGGCCTAATTACATTACAATGACAAATATCAGTGGTGACAACAGCAATAACCTACATCCTTTAATGGCTGTGCTGGAAAGGAGTTTGGGCCCCACGCCATTATATTAGACTCAGTTTCAAAACATAGGCCATTAGAAGTGTGTGTCCACAGTGTTACTGGCTGATCGCTGAAGCCCAGTGGAAAGGCCTGTAAATAAATGATGCCTCCCTAAAGCTGGGTCCTATGGGACAAAAGAGGCAAAATTAGATGACCATGGAAGCAGCCATGTTTCCGAGGCAACTTTAGCTTTCAAAGTGAAGAATGACCTGCTTAATTTTATGAAATCACACACACATCCAACCCCCACCCCTGCTGCCAATTAGCCTGACCATGAAAATCCATTGGCATGACAACTTAAAGAAATTAAGAAGTCTGTTAAACAAAAGGAGACCTTTAACGAAAGTTTGGAAGGTTTCTACTCTCCCTTTTCTGTTGTGTGTGTATGTTAACATACGTGATTGAGTAAAAAAGGCTCTTCTTTTTACATTTATTTGTAAGAATATGTAGAATTTTTTTTAAATAGTTGCTTAGTCTTAATACAGTCTACGTCCAAAATTTTGTTATTTTCACCAGATGAATAAGTTTCCTTAGAGTAGTTTTTATTGCCTAGATTATGTAGGCAAACTAAAGAACTCAGTTTTCTTATGTGCCCACACATTTTTCAGCCCTCCTAGCAAGGGACTATTTTATTTATGTAAACAACATAATGAGGAAAATATGCTTGGCAGATGGTTCTAAGCATTAGAATCATCAGTTTGGTCTGCCCCAAAGTGTCTCATTATCTTTTATTCTCTCCCCCTCCACCTCTCCCTGCAAAAAGCTTAACAGCCAAATGCCTTTGAGTTGCAGTACTTTCAGTCTGGTGAATGCTACACTATTTTTTTAGCTCACCCTGGAATTTCACCCCATAACCACTGTGGTATGTTCGTCCAGGTGGAGAGTGGTTTGGTGATTCCCATTGCAGCTCTTCATGGTGGCTTAAGCATTCTTAAAGGATGGCTAAATGCTCCATGGGGCCAGTGCAGTAAATTAAATCAGGTCAGCACAGTTGGGTCCTTATTCACTGCCGCTTAATGGTGCTGGGTTTTTGTCCATCCTGTTAGGAATGCAGGCTGGAATGGAAAGCTTAGGTTTGAAACTTCATGGTGAATTTGTATTTTCTTTTGACTGGCAAAGTTTTTAAGGTGCTGGCATTTAAAAGATTGCATAGCTACAAAGTTAGAAGGGTTGCTGATGAAAAAAGGAAGCCTAGATTGCACAAGTAGAGTGTCACTGTCATTCTGGTAATGACTTGGCAAGAAAAAGCATTTTGGGCCTCTCATAAAATGAGGAACTGACCCCTGGATGGAATTTAAGAATGTCTTAGGAATAGTAATTTCTTTACATTTTCTGCCTTTCAATACTTCTTAGCTCTCTTTCCTTCATTCCATCGTTAAACTATAAACTATTTTATATGTATGTGTATTAAAAAAAACTATGTGTTTATATATCACAAGTATACAGGGCACCATCTGAAAATACAAATTAAGATAAACTGGTAAATCTCTGGGTAACTTTTTAAAGAAAACATGGTAGTGATATTTTTTTTTAACTTTCTGTAGTATCTTATTGGTTTAAAATGTCTGTACTTCCAAAAATTATTGGAGAATAGACTGTTCTCTGATACTGTTGGGACTGTTGCATATCTACAGTAAACAAAAAAAAAATGTTCCCAAGGATAGTCTCCAGATAAATACAGATTGCTTTCTGCTAAGTGTAGTAAGATTTTAGCGTATCTCAACCTCTGTGCACCGAAAACTCTGGTAGGACACGTTTGGAAATTTTTATGGTTGAAGAAAACATCCCATTCTCCAAGAATTTATAAGAATCTGAATTAACCAACTTTTTTGGGTTGCTTGGGTACTGCTATTTCAGAAGTTCATGGTCTTGGGTTTAAAATCACAGCACCAGTGTTTTTAAAGCAGAGGCCGCAAATACAAAAATCCAATGAGTTACTAACTAAAGGAGTTGAGATGTAGGAAAGGATGTATCTTTACTTACCTAAATTCTTAAAGACTTAGAACCGACTGCAGGTTTTATGAAAAACATTAGTATGAGCAAGGGTCCTGGTGAAGGCTGATTTCTAGTCATAGAAGTTAAATTCCATTTTATATTGCCCTGATCCTTGAAGGTTAACTTTTAAAGATGAATGCTGGTTAATAAATTGTGATGTTAAGGTGGCACTGTTGTCACTGCTGCTTTTTAATGGGCTTGCTGATGCGATAGTTTTCCTCTTCCTTAGGAAATATGCCAGCCAAATTATAAAGTATGTTTTAATATCATCCTGTTAATATTTCGGGAATCTATAACCAGCTGACTGTTTTCTTTATTGCTTTCCTTTCCCTTATTTTTTGCAGGCAGAGATTGTCAAGAGGCTGAATGCTATCTGTGCACAAGTCATCCCTTTCCTGTCCCAAGAGGTAAGATAGTTGATTTTAGGCACTGGGCTAAAAGTTGCCATTTTAGTGGTTTTGCAGAAAAGGGATTATAGAACTGACTCTCTGGCCTTGCCAGTCTCTTGGTGTTTGTATTTTATTTACATTTCTAAGAAACAGTGTTCTCATTCCAACTTTTACATCTTAATAACTTTCCATGGAATATAATTTAAATGCATTTATGTAGTGGAATATTTTCTAATTGGGCTAAGCAGAATTCAGTCGTTAAAATATTTTGCAGTCTTTGTAGAGTTGCTCAGAATTATGCTTGTTTGTCATAATGGTACCTAATAGGGTGGATTGAAAAACTGCCAGGAAAACAGGAGCTTACTCTGTACTATTGTGATTGGGTGTTAAGAATTGGCAGAAGACATCACGTAGTAAACAAACTAATGAAGCTTTTGGCTAGTTACTTTAAAAAATTTACTTCTTGTTACCTGATTAAGTCTTTATATTATTATTCATTTGGGAAAAGATCTGCAAGGTGAACTCAATGAACTCCTTTTTCTAAGTGCCACTTTTCTCAAAATTAGGCTTTGGTGATGGTAGGCTGAGCACATTGCTAAGGTCTGGCATGCGGCTCGCTAGTTCTCTTGCTCACCGCTAGGGGAAGAGCATGCTGTCAGCAAATGGGCACAGGTTGAAATAAAGCATTGCATTTCTAGTGTTTGTTGGCTTCCTTTGTGGCTTTTCTTCTCTCCCTGCTTGCTTTTGGTAGTTACAAAGTTTAAGTGAGAATACTGGAAAAAGATAATTTTTTGCTTCTGGATTACCGAATGCCTTCATTTGCTCAGGTAAGATCCACTTTAAGAAGGAAGGAGCTAATGAAATATCTGCATGTCTTGTAGCTGCAATACTTTGTGCTATGGGCTGAGAAGGCACAGAGGCACTTTTCTCCTACCCAGTTGTTCTATAAGTGTGTTGTGTCACTGCTTTTCAGGAGAGAGGTGTATTCGCCTGCCTGCCAGCGGGCATGTGCTTATGTTATGTGGCCAGTATTTGAGCATGCATGTGTTTTAGAGATATGCAGATTGCTATAGATGATTTTTTCTTTGGTCTGTACTGGGTTAGACTTGAGTAACTATGGGTACCCTTCGTAAGTATATACTGGGGAGAGGGCACTCATATTCACAAATCTTAACACTGAATTCACATGCTTTTCTGGGTTTCCATGAACAAAGGATATGTTGTCTTTTCTCCTCCTTTAGCTGTGACTACAAAACCTACCACTAGTCATATCCGCATTTGCCTGTTTTTACTTAGGATTTGCTTATGACTAGATTAAATGGCTTGGTGAATGAGAGTCAGGGGGTGTATTTGCATTTCTTTTGGAAACCTGACTGCCCCTTGCCTGATTCCAGATTAGTGTGTACTTTTTACTTTAAGCAGCTCTGCTTTATAAAGATGGAGAATAGGAAAAATGTGTGACCCACAGAGCTGTAACCAGGCTGGGGTGTCATATTCTAAGGTGACAGGAAAAGGTTTGAATTGTCCCTGGGGTGGTATTAGACTTTGGGCCTCTATAGGCACAGACCCCTGTATGTGATCACTGGTACGGCTTTGGTCTCATCACATTTCTGTGGGTTGTATTCAGAAGCCGAAGGTTGTTTTAGGGATGTCAATGAAGCTGATTTGCCAATGAGTTGTTTTCCCACATGAATTATGTTGTTTGTGTGAGCAGGCCCAGTGGGAACAGAATGTTTAATAGTAGTGGTGCTGAGCAAGACTACGCTGAAATTAGTTGTCTAAGGAAGTTGTACCTGTAGATGAAAGCCATGGGGAGATACTGGCAACTCATTTGCTCTAGTTTGGGAGGAAAGGTGTCATACTTAACTGTTGTCATGCCACTTAACTATTTATTTCCCAAATACTTCGATGTTTCTTGGTTGAAATCCTTGATTCATGTCTAATGATTTATGGCAAGCTTGTCCAACCCCAGGACCCTCAGGCCACATGTGGCCCAGGACAGCTTTGAATGTGGCCCAACACAAATAATTTTGCTAAAACATTATGAGATTTTTTTTTTTTTGCTTTTCTTTTAAGCTCATCAGTTATCATTAGTGTATTTTATGTGTAGCCCAAGACAGTTCTTCTTCCAGTGTGGCCCAGGGAAGCCAGTAGATTGGACACCCTTGATCTATGCCATGGAAATGTTAATTCTGTGCATATATTTTCTTTCGTTTACTTTAGATTTAATTTGCTCTTCTTTTTCTAGTTTCCTAAGGTGCGTGTATATCTTTTACTGTGTGAGACACAAACATGTTTGTTTCCTTCAAATCAGGGCATCTCCGATTTTTTTACCTGAGCATCGCCCACCTTCTTTCCTCTTCTGGGCATTCTGTGAGCATCGGGCTCCTTACTTCTGCCCTGAAGACAGATGGACCATAATCTGGAGGGAGGGGAGGAGCAGGTTATTAGAGGAAGATGAATTCTATTTCCTGTCTCTTCAGAGGCATGGAAAATCACTCTTGCATGGCTGTGAGCGTCACTCTGTGCCAAGACTGAAGGCTCTTAATCTGATCTTTTAACACCGGCTCTCTGTGTGACAGTCTCACTGCCAAAACGGCAGCTGCTGCATTAGAATTTATTTTAAAATGTTTTTATTTAAAAATTAAATGATCATATTTAGAAAAAAGAACAATTCCTGAAGAGTAGTGTATAAGCTAACAGAACAGTGGCTGGAGTGATGGTGAGCACCTGAAGTCAGGTTTTTTGGAGTTCAACAGGAACAAGGGATATATTTACATACTGTTAGATGAAGTCTCTTTAATTTAGCCCTCACGTGTTGATTAATATACCTGCTTAATATTGCTTGTGTCTAGTTTACCACATTTTTTTAAAACCTAAAAAAATTATATAGTACTGAATGATAACTATTAAATAAATTTAGTTTTAACTTCAAGACTTTTTTTTAGAAATGAGTTGCATAATTGTAGTTCAGAAGTACCTGAAGTGTGTTTGTATATAAAAATCACAGAAAAATATTTTACTATTAGAGTTTATTAAAACATTAAAAACTATTATAGCCGTATATACTTTAATGATGTGCTGGTCCACTCACGTACAACTACTTACAGTGTTACGGGGATTTGACAAAGATATTGCCAACTCTTGTCATTAAAACTGAGTATCCATCACTTGGAGTTCATAGAATTTCACAGGATTCTCAATATCAGAATTTCTAAAAACCTTGTGAACTCTCATCTGTCCCAAGCTATTCTTTTCTCTCACTTTTTAGCTTTTAGGAATGGGTAAGACTCAAATTTCTTCTTCAAAAATCAATCTCAAGGTGGTAAACGGGAAGCTCTTTTCTTTCCCTATTTGGGTCTCATTTGCAGGGGAAGAACTATAAATATCAACTCTGAGTTGGCAGTTCCATAAACAAGAGATGCCAGGACGATGACAGTTGGATCTGGGTCCTGGCCTCCCTATTACAAATCGTGTGGTTTATTCTAACTGGGCTAAGCTGGGTGACCTTTAGCAAGTGATTTGCCTCTCTAAGCCTCAGTTTCCTCATCTGTATGATGAAGTTAATCATAGCATGAAGCATATCCAATGTCTGTGAATATTACTTGGAATTATATTTGGGTAGCTTAGACTGTTACTATTAGCCACGGTAGTGGCAGTGGAGCTCTGTTCACTCTTGGGAGGACCTGGAACCAGCTTTCCCTCCCTTTGCTAATCATTGCATTTGGGAAGCAGGTGAGTTGATTATCTTTCTCTCTGATTTCCTTACAGAAGAAAAAGTGAAAATTAAAAGTGAACCCAGGGCCCTGAGCTAGCTAAAAATCTGAGTTTTTGTTTGTTTCCATTGGCAATTTTGGGATATAGTTTATAGACCCTTAGACCTCAGTGGGTCGGTCCTCAGTAAAACTGAAGATTGCCAATAGATACTGTATTGCTTCCAGTGTCCCAGTAACAGCTCTTCCTCCACCCCCCAATTCCAGGAACGCATCTACGTACAGGAGAGTCTAAGGTGGACTGAAAATTATGCATCACTGTTACACCCTGACAGTGAGGGGCAGCATTTCTGTTAATTTAGCTCTCCCTCTTCACTAGCTTTGTGTTGCAAAGCTGATCTCTTTAAGCCTTAGTATTCGTATAGAATAAGGAGAATAAGTTCACCTTTGCAATGTGCATTATGTGATCCAAATGTAACAGACTTGGCATAGGGAATGTCATTTCCCACCCGCTCTTTTCCTGTTCTACTTCCAGGAAATGGATTCTATTTCAGGTTATTTTGGGTCCTAAGACATTTGGAAAGGAATGACTTAGTAAAAACTGGGAAGAGTTCAAGGTAATATTTCAAAACGAGCTGGCTGGCAGTCTTTCTGTGGAGTTAGCTAGGCCTTGCAGCTCCAGTAGCTGCTTCTAACAGTGGACGTTTAGCTCCACACAGATTGTCTTTCAGGAGGAAGGGAATATTTTTATTTTTTTAGTAAACCAGTAGTTATTTATCTTAACCTATTAGATTAAGCAGGAAATATTGTGCACTTAGTTGAGGACCTGTTGGAGGACAGTTGTGTTTTTTGTACTCTTGTTTCCCTGTAAGGATCACCTTTAAGATAGACAGGGTATGTTTCACAGTAATCTATAAGGTGTTCCTAAGATCTTTGAGAACCTCAAACTCTTAAAAGGCAGTAGGTCAGTAGGTGAAAAGTTCATTATGTTATAGTTGAAAATCATTCCCCGAGGGCACAGTTGTATTTTTCAGAATTGTTGCTTTAGTAAGAAGGAGCACATTCATTGGAAGAGCCATGTTAGGCAAGAGGCAGTGTGATAAAAGCCAGAGGTCAGCCAGACCCAGGACCAAATTTTGGCTTGGCCACTTGCTTTCTTTAGTGTTGAGCAAAATACTTAGCTTTTCTGGGCTGCAGTTTGCTTATCAGTATAATGGTATACCTGTAATGTAGGACTGTTATATGAGGATTTGTGATAGTGTAAAAGGACCTCGCTGAATGTTTGGCTGCTTTAACAGAGATCAAAGGAGCAGTGGTTTGTTCGAGAAAGAAAGCTTGTTTCTCACGTAATAGTAATAGTTGGCAGTGAAGCCATCTGTAGCTCATTTGGTGACTCCACGATATTGTGAATTCGGGTTCCTTTTATATTGATGTTCATCATCCTAACACTGTCATGTCTTGCCCCAGCGGCAGCCGGCAGGAAGGAGAAAGGAATGGACAAGTTATTTCCTTTTAAGGGCATGATGAGGAAAATGCTCACATATTTGTCTCTTTGCAATGGCTAGCACTTAGTTAACCTGCCGGCAGATAGTGTAAGGGAGATAAAGAAATGTAGCCTTAACTGAGTGGCTTCAGTAACAAGGAGCACATTCATTGGAAGAGCCATGTTAGAGAAGGAATATTGGGGGACAACTGTCACTTGTTTCCAGACATACTACTATGCACAAAATAAAAATTACGGCTCTTATTATTGTTACTGCTAATGATTTATCTTTACATAACAAACTGTAGCTCTATGTAATTAGCACATCTCATGTTTTCAGTTATATAAGGTATAAAATAATGCATAGTTCTTGTTAATAGTAGTCTCTTCCTTACCATTCAAACATTTGAGAAGAATCACTCATCAGATATTATTTATCATTTATACATTCACAGGGGATGGAAAAGAACCTATATGAACAATATGGCCTCTGTGGGCTGTCTATATTTGTGTTTCTTATGACCAGTGGCTTCCCAATTTTCATTTATTAAACTCATGGTCATTGTTACCTTTAGAGAAATGGCATTCATTTTTTACCTTGTTATTAGCAGACTAATTTCTAGTCATTGGGTGCGAAGGAGGATGGACATTTCCCCTCCTTCTCCACTCCTGTAATTCCATGACTGTTTGTTGTTGTTCTTTGAGTTAAAACAGAAGCCAAGCTGCTTAGAGGCTGATGGAGGAGCCTTGTAGGCTAGTCCTCACGGCGATGATGAGAAGCACATCTGGGGACCTGTGCTTACCTGTGAATGGAGCTGTTTTTCCCCTGCATCAGTTATTTTAAGAAAATACTGGTTTAACAAATGAAATAAGACAAATTCTTCCTTTTACATTATTTAACAATATTTCTCTGATCATTAGAATATAAAAGGGAAATTAGGAGTGAAAAATGGAAACCTGTCTTTATTCTTATGTTTACCTAGGGAAAAGGGAACATACTAGCCTGAATGCTTTCTGGTACAAATTTAATTTTAACTTAAAACTTGGTTTGTGTTGCTCTATTAGCTTTTCTAACACGTAGTACCAAGTAGTAGTTGGGCACTCTCCATTGCATTTAAATGGTAGAAAATAATATTCAGTTACATAATAGTGATAATTTGAGTTTATTTGAATTACAATTCCAGTAGCTAGAAAAGCTAGTCATATCAAACAAAACATAAACTCCTCTTTTGGACATGCCATAAATTTGTCCATGTAATTTGGTGGAAAACAAACCCCTTCCAATACATTATGATATATGGGTATATCTCAGATGCTGTTTACTTGGGCACCTGGGTTAATATGGTACTGAATTACTTGGAACGAGATTTTCCATGTATAGAATAATTGTGAAATGGAAGTTGAAAAATGTGATCAGTTACTTTCATATTGTGCCTTAGGGAGGAAATGAAGAAAATACAGTGGTTCTATGCACTGGTGGCAGTGTTATCGCCTTACAGTCATACCAGATTAAGTCGTCTTATTGCTTGTTAACTTTGTAAGGAATCAGCGGCTTGTGATAACAGGTTTGGTATAGGAGAGCATGGTTAAAATCACAGAGATCCCCAGTAAGCATGCAGTGACACCCCTAAGAGTGCTCATGTAAGTGCCAGCAGCCTGCACAGGTCATGTTTGCTTCCTAGTTGGGGCCATTTTGTTGGTCTTGGTATTATGTTATGACAGTGCCATATATCGGAAGAATGTTCTAAAATATATGTTTTATTTTATGGACCAAATACCTGGAAGCCCCAGTCCATGTCAATAGAATATTCTTCTCTTCTCTTGATGTGGATTGGGGCTTCTGGGTGTTTGGTCCAGTTTTCTGATTTTTATATTAGATTGTGGGCATTGGTAACTTTTCATTAAAAAAAATATATATATATACACACACACACACACACACACACACACACACATATGGTTTCTCATAATAATGAGCCATCAGCGTATTTCTTTCCCATGTTTCGTGGTTGACTGATTGGCTTGCTGTATATGACCATGTATTTTGATGACAGTTGGAAGTTAGGTAAGATTTGTCTGGTGGCATCATGTCCTGTTTGACTTCTGGAAGTGAAAGATGATTCCCAGGAAGTAGAACTTTTTTTCCTGTGATTTAAATGTGGGCCTTCATCCAAAGGCAGCAATGCCAACCTTTATCTGTATGTCTTAAAAAATTAATGAGTGTTTGAGAACTGACTCATTTCTTTGACTTTTAGTTAGGTAGTGGTTAGATTATTATTACTGAAGCTAAGTTTGAAGGCACTTTGAGTAGAGTTGCGTTGTCCAGTACAGTAGTGGCTGTGTAAAGTTAAATAAAATTAAAAGTTCAGTTTCTTAGTTACTCTAGCA
Source organism: Cacajao melanocephalus (assembly GCA_963573385.1). Taxonomy (NCBI): domain Eukaryota; kingdom Metazoa; phylum Chordata; class Mammalia; order Primates; family Pitheciidae; genus Cacajao; species Cacajao melanocephalus. Next base: position 122,628 of record CAUYLG010018013.1, on the reverse strand, counting down.
ACATTTCAGGTGCTCGGTATCCACCCATATGTGGCTAGTGGCTGTCATATTATTAGCACAGATAGAGAACATTTCCAACATTGCTCAAAGTTCTGTTGGACAGCACTGAATTTGTAGAGCTTACCTATCCATGAAGAATGCCCTGTCTCCATGTGAGTGAAAGTGGAGAAGACAAGGCCAGATAGTCAGTAGTGTGCACCTAAGAACTTTAATCCCATATTCCACAGCAAAAATTGTTCGGGAAGTCAGGTTTACATATTTACCCTCTCTAAGCTTTGTGATGCTGAGACAACCTGTAGTTTACCAGGTATTTGCCAAATTAAACCTGTGTTTGTGTATGTGTGTATATTTCTTGTGTGACTGTGTTAGGCTGTTCTTGCATGGCTATAAAGAAATAACCTGAGACTGGGTAATTTATAAAGAAAAGGGTTTATTGGCTCATGGGTCTGTAGTCTGTACAAGCATGGCACCAACATTGCTTGGCTTCTGGGGAGGACTCGGGGAGCTTTTTTTACTCATGATGGAAGGCAAAGTGGGAGCAGGCATATCACATGGTGAAAGCAGAAGAGAGAGAGGAGAGATTGAGCGGGGAGGTGTCATACATTTTTTAAGGACCAGATCTTTTGAGAACTCACTCTCTATCGCGAAGGCAACATCAGGCCATGAGAGATCCATCTCCATGACCCAAACACCTCCCACCAGCACCCACCTCCAACACTGAGAATTACAATTCAGTGTGAGATTTGAGCTGGGACAAATATGCAAACTGTATCAGATTGACATTTCTTTGAATACTGTATAGGAAAGGCTGACTTAGGGAGACTGGATTAAATTTAAAGTTGATTTGTACTAATAAATGTAATAGAGTTGCTGAAAAGGTTTAGTAGGATTTCTTACCCTGACTTAGCAGACATGGAGTGATACTTTCACTTGAATTTGATCTGCTTGGCTATACCTGGAGTATTGTGTTCTAGACACATTGTGCACTGCAAGGACACTAGCCAGAAGGATGGATGAGTGGGCTAGAGCCCATGACAGAGAAATTGTTGAGTGACCTGAGGATGGTTAACCTGGAAGAGAGAACATTGAGAACATGCATTATGCCATTTTCAAATATGTCAGTCAATGGAGGAGAATTTAGAGACAAAACTGGGTCCAGTGGGAAAGAATTTATGGCAGGGTAGATTTCAACTTAGTATTAGGGCTCATCCCAGAATGGAAAAAGCTTATCCATGAGGTAGTGAGTTCCTTTTCACAGGAGGTGATCAAGGAGAGATTAGTTAGGGTGTGACAGAGTAGATTCATTCATTGCATAGAGTAGTGGCCTTTGGCCTGTGGATGGTACTGTGGTTCCACCATCCCAGTCCCCTCAGCCCAGAGAGTGTTTAGAAATCTGCATGCTCTTGGAGATGCGGAGAATCTTTTGCTGGTTAGTTGGTTGTTAATAGTGCCTGGGGTACTTCTGGCACCTGGGTCTCATGACTCTAAAAGCCTTTTCCAATTCTGAATTTCTGAGTGGCTTCTTAAGTATGTGTGGCCAATGGCTCCTGTTAGCCAAAGGGCATTTGATCCAAGTTTGGGCCTAAGTATCTTTCACCCTAGAATACTGCAGCCCACTGTTATCCTTCAATCTGCTTTACCTCTCTGCCATCCACCTTCTTTACTGTTTCCAGATCCATCTTACTCAAATGCAGAACTGATAGCAGGCAGCTGCTTAAAATTTTTTTAATAATGTCTCATTTCCTACCAGGATAAAGTCCAACTTTTTTGCATGTCATGCAAAGCTCTTCACTGTTTGGCCTCCTTCTGTCTTACCAGAATTCATTTCCCATTAATACTTGGTTCTCTGAACCATTCCCAGGCTACACTTGTGTCTTCATCCGTTTGCCTTTGTTTTTCTTTGTGTGCACACCCTTTCCACTTTAAAGTGTTTTTGCTTGTGTGTCATGTCATACCAAGAAGGCCCCACAAAATTATACTCTGCTTGTCTGCAGCTGTGTCCCCTACCTGTTCTCCTCTTTCAGCCACATAGACATTCTTGCTCCTTCTCTATAGAGGCAAGCTCCTTTTCATTTAAGGCTCCTACCCAGTTCTCTTCCCTCTGCCTGGAATTCTTCTCTTCTCATTCTTCATCTATAGAATTCCTGCAAATCCTTCAGGTCTCAGTTGTCAGGTCAACTTCCTTAGGGAATCTTCCCCTAGTCCCAAAATTACATTAAGATATTTCTCTGATAAATGATTGCATAGCATTCTGTAATTTTCTTATGGAAATTATCCTCCAGTTGTAATTATAGAGCCTTTTGAGTATTAACTCACTGACTGTTTTCCTTGATAGAGTTTAAATTCTATGAGATCAAGGACTATGGTTCTTGTTTGTTACTCTAACCTCAGTATCTTTCTACCACAGTGCCTGGTGCACGGTAGGTGCTTAATAAATATTTGAATGAATGAATGAAAAAAAAACAAAGGCTTCCCTGATGCCCCTAGAAGTGTGCTGGCCATTTCCTCCTAAAACTTCTCTGAGTATTTTATGTCCTGTATTCCTCTGTTGCAAGATGTGCTCTGTATCTGAGTTCTGTGAGAAACAGGGCCATTGGTCTTACTTTCATATCTCCATATGTTGGAGACTTTAATCAGTGTTGTTCATTATAAGAATCCTAGTTCATTTTATACCTATCTCTACCCTTATACTCCTTCACTACCCTTATCAATAGGGGGAGTATTTTTTAAATTTTTTTAAAAAATTTGTAATTTATAAATTTTGAAGCATATTTTAAAAGTAGAGGGAGAATATAGTGAACCTATACGTACTCATACAAAACACCAACAGTAATCAACATTTTGTCTTTTTGTTTGGTTTAATCCTTAGGATGAGTTTTTTGTTTTTGAAATTCTAAGGTGTCCTGTTTTTTATTGGAAGTACCGCATCTGTTGCTGTGCCCTAAAATATTGGCATGGCAGGTATGCTTATCATAATACCTTCTAAGAAATATACATTAAACACTTACTATGCACATATTACTGGTTTGTTACGGTCCATTTTTTTTAGCAGGCTTTGTTGGACTTAGGAGCTTGTATTATTTTAGTCTCTTACAGAAAAAAATATTTTAATACTTTTTCTGAACAAATACCAAAAATAATTTTGTGATGATGGAAGTAAGGCAAGTGATTTAATGTACAGAATTTCATTTTACTGGCCTTTTCCCCCTGCAACCATAGTTGTATTACTTAAATCACTGTATTTTTAAAAAAGTTATTTTTTACTGAGGTATAATTTACACATCATAAAATTCACTCGTTTTAAGTGTGTAGCTCAATACTTTTCAGTAACTTTACAGAGTCATATAACCATCACCACAAAAAATCTAAGGGTTTGTTTTTCTTTTATAATTTTTTTTAAATGGTAAATTACAGTATTTTAAAGAATAAATAATTGCGCATTTTTTGGTCTCTTCAAAATCCCAGTTAGAAGCCTCCTCTCTTACCCTTGCCTTATTAATGTGTTCTTAGTGACATTTCATTTGGTGGTACTGGTGGCACATTCAAACAGGACACTTGCATCTGAGTGAGCAGCTGGAGCAGTAAGAAAGATAACAACTCTGTTGCTTTATGCAGATTGGCTGGACCCACCACTCTGGTGCTAGTGCTGGCTTGGTGGCAGAGGGAACAAGCAGGAAGTAGAAGAGGAAATGAGATGTGTGCGGAGTGGGAAGAGAGGACAGATTGGGGAGGGGAGGGAAAGTGGAAGACAAGGCAGACATAATGGGACAGCCCTCGTAGTTCTAGGAAGATGTGAAAAACTTGCTGTATTTTTTGAGTGAGAGCTTATTTGTTAAAACCCGAAAATGGAAAAAAAAAATGCCACCTGGGCCAGTTTACAGGAGCACTTTGGGCTTCCTTGTGTGTTCGTTTTTCTCTTTTGTATGTAACGTTTTGCCCCTTCTTTCTGTTTGAGTTTTAATTTTCTCACCTTCCCTGGTGGGTGCTTCCTCAGGCTGTGGTGTAATGTTACATGGTGTGGCTGAGTGAGCTAATATATTAGGGTGTTTCTGGAGCTTTCAGAGCACACGGGAGGAGGCATTGTTTGCCGTAGGGAGCTTCTATTCAAAAGGTCCTTAAACAGTGAATGATTCATGGGTTGTAAGCAGAAATAGGGAAGTATAATTCTGAACTGCAGGTAAAGTTCAGATACTGTATCAGCCCATGGCCATTGCTATCAAAAAGGAGAAGCTGAATCATGACTTCCATTGTCATTTTAGCTTTATAGCAGGAGTTTCTTTAGGCTGTCAGAGTTACGGCTCACTGGTGTATGCTTCCGGTTTTCTCAAAAAATGTGATTGATTTTAATGCCAACGCAGAAAGATATTCCCTGCTGCCTAAGGCATTTTGCCCTATTTTAGCAATTGGAATCTAGCTTATGAAACAAGTGGTGAAAAAAAAGTATCTTAAAGTCTTCATGGTAGAATGGCACTAAGTGGATGTATTTTCCATATCTCTGTCTCATGGAACTGTTCTTTGAATACTTACAGATAATATTTCAATGATATGGAGAAATGGCAGAGTAAGAGCTTTAAAACTTTTGTTGAATGAACGAATGCGTGAGTAGAATGAATGATACCTGGTGGATGTGACTAAGTGTGGTCCTTTGTTTCAGTTGTTTTGAAATTTTAATCAGCCATTGTTGAGTAAAAAGGTGGAAAATCCCTTAAACATTTCTGTCCTACTTTTTTTTTTCCTGTCTTCCAAGTACTGCCATTTTTCACCACCCAGACAATCAAATTGTCTAAAATGTGAACATGAGCTCTGTGTTTGGCACACAGTAAGTGCTCAGTATACATACATGGTCAGGTTGGCTTTAGGGGAACCTGAAATGACAGTTACTGGCCATTTTATTGACTATGCCCTTCTATTCCTTCTATTATTTTCACAATCCCTTAAGAGTTTTATTTGCTTGAGAGAAAGAAACTTTTTCTTCCACACTGGCAAGTATTATAAGGAGTAAGAGAATGGAATGGACATATCTGTAAGTAGACTTTGGGATTGCTTCTTAAGCCCTTGCTTTGAAACTGAAACGCCTACAATTTAAAAAAATGAAAAAGTATATAGTTTAATAGTCAGAGTCTATTAAAAGCTTAAGATTCGATGGTCTATTATTTGGAATTTTTCTTTCCATTAGTGACAGACACAAAATATGCATTTCTATTAGGAAACCAAGAGTAAAAACATCACATTGTAGATAACTAATGTAAAGCAGTTTCCTTTTCCAGGTGGCCTCCCTGCTTAGTTACACAGCTCGGAGGTGGAAATAGTGGTCACCCTGGGTAATCTCAGTAACTGTATATTTGAGGGTTTTGGAATGGAGACCAGGTGGTTCACAGAGAATTCCACATTGAACTGATAGCTCTTTGTATGTATTAAGCAGTCTAGTTGAGCTTCATATTTTCCTCAAATAAGTGAAGAAAGTTAGTTAAATTTCTCAGCTGAGATTAACCAAAATGAGACTCTTCAGGCATGCAGAGGAGTGCCTGTTTCACAGCGGAGTTCCTTTGGTTCTTCGTTCACTAAACTGAGTTGAAAGAAACCCACTAAGACTGATTTTAAACCAAAATTGACTGTAGATACTAGAGTAGTCAAATGTATTTAATGGGAAATAATATTTATATAATATTTGGAAGGGGGTTAATTCTTAGAAGTACTTCTGTGTCTAGGTAGAAATGAGTGCCCCCATATAGAGACTTCTGTGCTACTTTTTCTGTTACAAAAATTGCTAACATCAGTTCTTATTCTCACTGGAACTGAATTTGGTTGGAGGGATTTTCCTGCACTGTCTATCCTAGTTTTTCTTAAAAAAAAAAAAAAAAAATCTTAAACTTTTGTGGGCTTTAGTTTTTCTGTTGGATTTAAAAGAAATACCTGAAGTTCTTAAACTTGAATTCCACATTTTTGATCTCTTTTAAATATGCAGCCCTTCATGATAGGAGTTAAAACATGAACAGTTTGCACGTTTTCAGAAGAAACATGTATGTTCTATTCTGTATGTCCTTCCAGTGTCTATGCTAACAAATATCAGGAGAAAAATTAAAAATAATTACCTCCAGGAAGTAATCTTTAAAAATTTTAATGTAGATGGCAAAGAGAAAAGGGAGTGGGTACAAATAAAGCAAGTGGGATGGGTTGTGTTTTGTTTGTTAGTACTAACAGCAGATGTGTGGTCAAAGTGTGCCATAACTTGGAAGTGAAATTTAAGCTGTTGTAAAGGAGCATTCTTTATGGGGTCACAGAGATGGTACCTGCAGTTGGATGCCCAGTGACTCCTCAATTTTGTAGACGCATATGTACCCCTAGACATCTAGTCATCCATCACCTCAAACTTGTATTGGAAATCTGGTGATCCCCGAAATGCTGTTTTGCATGCAATTGAAGTTAGAGGACTTGTTAGGAAAAGCTGTTCTTGACTGAGTAGAAAACAAATAATTGTATTCTGTTTCTGATCTTCATTTATAGCACCAGCAACAAGTGGTGCAGGCTGTGGAACGGGCCAAGCAGGTGACCATGGCAGAACTGAACGCCATCATTGGGGTACGTGGCCTTTCCATTTTAGCTCTGAACTTCTGAACTTAGTGTTTGTCATCAGCTCTCTCGCTCTTTCTTTTTACATTTTGTTCCGCCAAAAGGGCAAAAAGCAATAGATGACTGCAAAATGAAATTAAGCACTTTGCCTTCAATCTGCTGTGAAATTTGATGGCTGCCTTAGAAACTTTGGATCACATTCTCACCAATTTAAGTTGATGTGTTCATGAAAACTCCTCCGAGGAGACTGGATAGCTCTTTTTCCTAAGATTTCTTTTCTTTGCAATCAGCTTCTGTAGCTAACCTAGGCCAAAAAAAGAGACATAGATTTCCCTGATGTTAAAATGACCTGATTTCTTTTATCTTTCCTCAAATAATCACGTAGAGTATCTTACTGTCATTTTCAGTGAGATGTATGTTTTCACATCTCCCTTTCTACTTACTCTTCCTTCCACTATCATGAGTGGCTCTTACGGGTTAGTGTTCATTTGAAGTAGAAATAATAGATGAACTACACTTTTTAAAAAAATCAGTGACCCATTTAGAAAATACTTCCTGGCGATAGTGGCATTAATGTTTCATAGAAATTGTGCTGGAATTCATGGGTTTGGACAGTTACTTCAACTCTGCTTACGTATATATATTTTTTCTCAGATTAATGTAACAGGTAATAAAATTATGTGCTGAAATTTAGAAATAATAATAAAGGTGAGAAATCGTAGCTGTAAAGAGCATCATATTCACCTCTATTTATGCTGATTGTACAAGCAGTTGCTTGGGTTATTCTAATGGAGACACTACAACTGTGTTTTCCTCTTTCTGTCCCCTCCCAAATACTTTCTTTTGTGTATAGATTATACACAGAAGTCTTTTTTTTTTCCTGTCAGTGTATCAAACACACTTTGAAATGCTAATTATTTCATTTACTTTCATTAAAATTCAAATTGCTGAGTGAAGATGTGGATAAGGGTCGCCTGATAATCAATCTGAAGTGAAGATATTGGTTCAATTATTCCTCTGTCTTTTAACAAGGAAATCAGAACTCTGGGATCACTGCTGCTGATGTTGAGGGCGCAATAGTCTGATTGTAGCTTGTTTTTTAATGGGCTATTTGGAGCTCTATTTTGTGTCCCTCTGACCAAAAAAAAAAAAAAAAAAAAAACTGGTAGGAAATTAGCAGACGTAATGAATGAAAAAGAGTGACCTTTATCTCCTCCGCCTTGGAAAGAAGAGGCTGAATCAGAAGAAGCCATGTAGAATCATGAATAACGTTTGTCATACATTTTCTGTGCTGGGTGGGAGTAGGGACGGATAGTAGAGATGAATATATTTCACAATTGGTTTTTGTTTCCAAAAACTCCAGGAAACAGCAGTATATTAAGTTTTTCAAATTTGAGAGAGCTTTAATTTTAAAGTTAAGTGTGTGTATTTATTTATTTATTTAAAACCAGCTGTGCTGACTTGAAGTTTGTGCCCAAGTGCAGGTGTTGTACTCACTGTGGATATTTTTACCAAATCTTCCAGGAGTCAGAAGGAATAGAACCTACGTTTCTCTGCTGTCTGTTCTGTTTAGCATGGAGAGAATTTCCGAGTAATCCCTGATAGTAGAGGTTGCTGGGTCATTGCTAGCTTAGTGTTTACTGTTTGTATGAATGGCTAAAATACAGATAGCCATCCTGCCTTACATCTGATTGACTGCCTTTTCTAGGAAAACAGAATGGGTTATTATTATTATGTTTTCTTTCTTGAGTCTTTTAGTGACTTTACGGTGGAGAGATTAAGCTAAATAAAAAACACATTGTTTTTGTGTTGGATGTTGCTTAATATGAGGGAAGATATAAAATCATAACAAGTTCCCTTCCCTACACCACATCAAGAATATTTTTAATATTGTTTTATATTTATTTCATTTTTATGTATTTTATTTGGAATGGAATGGCAGATTGCCTTTTGTCGGGGGAATGAGGATTTATTAGACTGCAGCCAGGTTACTGACATATTGTGTTTATATGGATTTAATTATTAAAATAAAGCTAATTTAATTTTATGACTTAAAACTTATTCAAAGAACTAACTCAGCAATACATGTTGTCAAAGCGGCCCTGTGTGCTATCAGAGCGGCATATACTATAGTTGAATCTGATGGGAGTTCCAAATTCTTGGTATCCAAACAGAAAATGGAGTCAGAAATCACATAATCTGACTATTCTGGAAAATAGATTGCAGAAATAGGAAAACAAACCCAACAGTTTTAGGGAACCACAAACCAAGTGAGAAGAAAAGAGCTCAGTTACAAACTCACTTGATGAATTTTTGCCGCTGAGGTTCTCTTTGTCTTTTTAGCCATGGTAGCACCTTGCATCCAGTAGTTTTTGGAGTTGTAACATTGCAGTATTTTAAAGGCACTTGCTGTTCTCTGTGCCTTGAGCATGTATGGCTGGATGAGGTGGTGGTATTTTGACCCACTACCAAAAACAATGAGGAGAATGAGGAGTCAGTTTTAGATTTTTGTTACTTGGTTTTTCGAATGTAGTCAGCAGTGATTTTCTACACTGAAGGAATGACAGTTTTCCTCTGAGAGGTGAAGACCCATCTGAGCTCCTGCAGACCCTCATTTATTTATTACTACATATGTGTCTATTTTATATGTATGCACACCATCCAGACAAGAGCAAATGTTCCCAGATTTAATGAAATCTGATGAAGCACCTTTTTAACTCTGCAATATTATTCTACCTTCATTGGTAAATGAGCCAAACCAGTGATCCATGCAGTTGAAATGCAAAATGCTGAAGTGAGCCTGAAACCTGGAGCGGAGACTGTTCTCTTGACAATAAGCTAGTTGTGTTTAATGGAATGAAACATAGTTATAATGATTTCTTTCACAGGTCATGTTCAGTTTAAAACTGTTGATAGATTGAAATAAGTTAAATATCATTTATCTTTTATTTATAAGGAAGAAAACCAGGAAAATTCGTGTGTTGTTTTCTGTAGTTGATATTTTGTGTTTTGTTTTGAATTGGCGGTATTGCACCTTTCCTTCAGGCCGTCCCCAGGCTCCTCCAGATGGGCCAGGGGAATGTTACGGATCTCATTTGATTTTGTCATGTGTCTTGCTAGCCACTGTGTTTTTAAATTAGAATCTCTGCGAGATCACACTGTTGGAACAACACACAAATTGTAGCTTTAAATCAGTAATATGATCTAATTAGAAATGATGTTTTCATTTCCTGTATTATTAAATTGAGTCATCTGACTATCTTAAAATGCTGTTTAAATCCATTACACTATATAATCAGTACACACTGTGTGAATGTGGTTATGCTTAATAAAGGAGGCTGACTTGGAACCTCATAAGAATTTCACCAAAGAAACTACCGTTAAGAAGAAAAGTTTAGTCAGTGTGAATAGTGGAAAAGAAAATGTTTGGTTTATAAAAATAGACAATGTGGTTCCTTTGGAAACCCCCAACCCACCTTTTAAACCTAACTCTGAGGGAAAAAAATGATAGAAATGTATGCATTTGGAAAAAAGCACCCCTCACCCCTGAAAAACCCTTAAGAAACAGGCATGCCATGGTGTTGTAGGAATTGCAGTTTAGCACAAGAAATGCTGAACCTCAATTTTTAGCAGTGACATTTTAATGATAGGAAGTCTGCAAAATTATTTGCCATCAATTGTGAAGGCAATAACAAGCCTTGGTGGTTTTTCACACTCTCTGTGTTAAGTGCTTTCAGAATGACAGCGTAAACTGTGTTAGAGAACTCCAAGGAAGTAAAACTGATTAAAATGTTCATGCTTGAATGGTGCTGATGGAATAGTTCATTTGGACTTTCTCTACCTCCTGCAGCTCAAGCTGAAATATTAAAATTCAGTGGATTTAAATCTCTTTCCTCTCAGCTCAGGAAAAAAACATTACATTTTAATAGGTTTTAAACCCATAATTCATTGGTTTGGAGCAGCACTATTAAATCTATTTAAATATTACTTGTATTACTAAGGAAATGATTTAAATGACATTGCCTTTACCATCCTATGTGTTTGAGTTAGTTTAAAAAAAGAAAGACAATACCTTTTGGGTCCTTCCCCCCCCTTAGCATTTTGTTTTCTTGTCCTTGTCATATGATTGAACCTTAAATGTATGTGTGTGTGTGCGTGTGCGTGTGGTGTGTGTGTCTTCTACACTGAAATCCTGGCAAGAGGGTCTTGCAATATAACTGTTTAAAAATGTGTGTTTCTCCTTTTCCATTATAGATTTCAGAATTGCCATTTTAACTTTTAAAGGCATTTGGATGAGCCACCATGGTCATTTTCCTTGTATTCTTTTTAAACAATTTAGCCATTAGGCAGGAAGGGAAAGATATAAATATGCGGGTATATATAAAAATGTGTGTGTGTGTTTCCCTCCCTTACATCACACGTGTAGGAAGTATACCCCTGTGGATACATGGTCTCCAGTAACACCCAACTTGAAATTAAATGGAAAAATATGACCTCACGTTTTTTACCAAGGTATTTTCCTTCGTGAGCCCACCGTGTAGCCCTCAATTTTTTTCTGTCTAGCCCTTGCCACTACAACATGCGTCCCACAGATTGATAGCACCTCTAGTCAGTCACACTGAGAAGTACTTGCTTCCCCACAGTGCTTTGTGGGAGACCTTTGTGGGACTCCACCCTTCACTTCCACATGCACAGCCTGGAAGAGTGCAGGAATTACAGCCGCATTGGGTAACCCTGAACTCCACAGGGAAACAGTGAGTGAAATGCTCCCTGGACTCTCCTGGGAGGACACCTGTAAGATGCCTTCTACACTACTACACAAAAGGTTGCAGTAGGATGGAGCTTCAGTTGCCCACAGTAGTGATAGGCTAGAGAATACATGTTTATTTGGAGTTTTCCTTCTTCCGTGGTTCACTTTTCATAGGCCCCTGCTTCCGTTGTGTGATCGTTTCAAAATTACCTGCAGCCAAGCCCTGTCCCTCCACTTTCCCCACAGACACTTAGGATTTGATTTCATAGGCCTCAAGCTACTCAAGGGGGCTTTACAGTGTAGGTAGGTAGGTAATTGTAGTTGCGTACTAGAATCATGGCTCCTTTTCTGATGTGAGTTCTGTGCGTAAAACATACTCTTTAACAGCTCAGCTGTACAACTCAGCTTTCATGTTATTCTAAAAATATTTTTTGGTAAACTTACAGGTGAGCTTCTCTGTCTTGTTCTGCTTCTTGCAGCTGATTACTATTGGTATTTTCTAGATGTATGTAATACAGAATGAAATTAAAAATGAGCTATAAAATAGATTTATCAGAGATTGTTATTTCAGCTTTGTCACTGTCTTTACTGAATAGTGTGCCTGGAGCTTAAAGGCTTTATAAAATATGCTGGCCACTGGCTGCATCGTGTACACACACAGCTTGCACAGTGGGGAAAGGGGCTGGCTTGAAGATACAAAGGTATACTCCGGTTTTTGTACTTGGAGGGCTTTACTCACCTGCTCTCATCAAATGATAGGAGGAAAACCTTTATCTTCTGTGAGTATGCTTGCCCCTCACCCTTTTTCTTTTCTAAACTGGTTCGTTTACCATGGAACAGGGGACTACATTATTGAATGATGTATTCATAATCTAATCTTTCTGCTACAGTTTGATGAGGCTCTAAGAGGCAGTAATTTCCTTCTCTCATAACAAAGACTCTCATATATTTAAGTAATTTTAAAACTGTGCCTGCACTTTAGAGACGCCCGAAAAACACTAGGTAAGGAATAGGATTTCTGATTTGTGCTTGTGATGTTCTCTCAGTTATTTTCTACAACAAAGCTTCTCTGGGAGAAATTTCTAGAAGCCAGTCTATCCTCTCATCGCCAAAATTGGTACTAGCCAGCAGTGCTACAGTTTTTTCTTTGTTTGGAGCAGAGCCATCCTTTCCTTCTCCCCCAATAAATGCACTTCCACGCTGTAGAGTTGAGTACAGTGTTACAAGAGTTGCAGAATGTGTCTGGCTAGATGTATGTGAGGAGGGATGTGGGCATTGGCTTCCACTGAGAAGAAAGTGGCCTTCCCAGATCCACAGAGCTTAGCAGGCTGAGCTTGTGCAGAGGTCTGAGGAAAACAGACTAAAACAGAATAAGGCAACCTGCAAGCTTGCAGTTCCAGAGTGTTACCTCTTTTTATAGGTTGTTTTGGTTTGGTTTTGCGTTTCCTTTTGTAATTCTCTGATGATTTCCTGCCAGCAGTGTTTCTACACACAGCATCACCAACTTTCATATATAGTCAGAGACCTTTTTCCTGTGGTGTCAGACTGCTTTGTGCCCCTCAAAGTTGAGAGGGAGGGAGGAGGCATGGGCTATGAGAGGCAGTCTCACACCAAACAAGCAACTAAAGGGTTAGTGACTGTGGCTGACTGTCAAGCACTTAGGTGAGGTTTTTAAGGACTTTTGTTGCCTGTTCTCAAAGCCCCCTAAGAAACCAGTTTGGGGATCCTACTACCTCCAAATGCATTTGTGGCCTTAAGTGTCCTTAAGACCTTTGTGAAAAGGTTAGAACTCTTTAGTGAATAGTAAGAGTTATTTAGTGATTATATCTACTCATTCATTCATTCAGTAAATATTTGAGTACTTTCACTAATATCCTATTAAAGGGGCATATTTTATTTTCATTTTGAGTGATATTTTAAGTTGTCTTCTGAAATGTATTCTGAAATGATCTCAAGTTACATTTAAATAATTCTATTAAAATTTTGGTAATTGTAAGCTTTCTGATATTACATTGTACTATACTATACGTAATTAACTTCATTAACACATTTAAATTTCAATAAAACTAGTTTCCATGGATTAGAGAATAAAGAGAAACAGTTAATAGAAAAACATAAGAATGAGGCTGCATCCATTTACAAATTTGTATTTTTTAAAAAATATTTGCAGATGTTGTTTTGGATATTTGGGATTAGGAATTCAGAGATTCATTATTGATATTCTCTATTCCTTTGTATCAGATTTATTGAGATATAATCTACAGAAAGTAACCTTTACCCTTTCCAGTGTATAGGTCTTTGAGTTTTGACAACCGAAAACGGTTGTGTAACTGCCACCACAATGAAGATACAGGATAATTCCCCCTACCCCATCCCTTGTTACTCTTTGTAGTCATTTTTTTTCTATCCCAGCCCCTGACAACCACTGAAAATGTTTCTTTTCCCAAAGTGAGCCTTTTTGACAATGCCATATATGTGGAATTATATATCATGTAGCCTTCTGAGTTTTCTTCTTCACTTAGCATAAGGCATTTGTGGTTTGTCCATGTGGTTGCTCATATCAGTATTTAGTGCCTCTGTATTGCAGAATGATATTCTATTATATGGATATACCAGTTTATCTGTTCACTCCTTAAAGGACAGTTGGGTGAATAAGGCCCCAAGAAACATTCTTATATGGATATTTTAAATAAGTGAATGTAAGTTATATCTTTTGAGTGTATTACCTAGAAGTGGGATTGCTGAGTTATATGGTAAGTGTATGTTTAACTTTCCAAGTAACTGACATACTGTTTTTCAAAGTGAGTCTACTATTTTGCAGTTTCACTAATATAATATGTATGAGAAAACGTTTCCTCTACATCTTTGTCTGCACTTGGAATTGTCAGTTTGTCTGGGGTTCTTTTAGCCATCCTAATAGGTGCATAGTAGTACTTACTGCATTTTTTATGCATTTTCATAACAATGATGTTAAGTGTCTTTTTGTATACTTATTTGTTATCACTGAATCTTTTCTGATACAGTATTGGTTCAAATCTTTGCCTCCTTTTTTCATGAGTCAGTTTTATTTTTTTGTTGAGTTTTAAGAGTTCTTTAATTTTCTGGATATGTTTTTTATGTATTTTGTAATTCTCCCAGTTTATAGTTTAACATTGTCAAAGTTCAACATATGCACATTTTTCCTTTATGGACTTAATTTTGGTGTTGTCTGTAAGTAATCTTTCAGTAAGTAAGACCACAACATGTTCTAGGTTTTCTTGTAGAAGTTTTACATTTAATCCCCTATTAAGTTTAATTTTTGTTTATGGTATGATATATGCATTAAGTTGAAGATTTTTTTTTTTCCCATGTGGACAGGGATTCAGCTTTTCTAGCACTGTTTGTTGAAAAGACTATCCTTTCTCCATTGATTTGTCTTTGCACCATTGTTGAAAATCAATTAATCTGTATATGTATGGGTCTGTTTCTGGACTGCTCCAATCAACTGTTGCTGTCTCTTTTGCTAGTGCTGTATGTCTTGATGACATAGCTCTCATTATTGATATTCCCCATTCTATTTTGCGCTTGTTCTTTCTGTTCTTACTTTCCCTTTGCAGTACTCCTCAGCACTTCAAGTCTTTATCATCAGTATCCTGAAGACTGGCTGATGGATGAAGGGAAAGGATCTGAGCTCAATATAAACACTTTCTTTCATCAGAAATCGTCTCTATTCTGCCTCCTAACATTTCTCTCAAGGTTGAGTACATTTCTGTCTCCTCCTGGTCCAAATAATGCCTTTAGCGAGATTCTTCCAGCTCCTCCTGATAGGGTACCTTGTTTCTGCATTTGTCTTTGTATATTTCATTCTACACACAGCAGCCCGAGTGACCTTCTCATAAAATAGCAATAGGATCTATTGGTCTTCTGCTTAAAACCACAATGGGCGTGGTAGCGCTGCTTATATATAATCTCAGCTACTCGGAAGCCGGAGGTTACAGGATCACTTGAGCGCAAGAGTTCAAGACCAGCTTGGGCAACAGCAGGACTTCATTTCTAAAAAAAAATATTAAAAAGAAAAAGCAAATGAAAAATTCCACAAAACCTGATGGCTTCCCCTTTTATTTAGAAAAAAGTCTGAATTTCTGACTATGGCCTACAAGATTCTTCATGGGCTGACCCCTCCTTCACCGGCCTTTCTACTGTCACATACCACTCATGTTCTTCATTCAGCTGTGCTTGAGTCACATTGGCCCTTTTCTTCTGTCCCTGGGTCACTCCAAATGTGATCTTAACTGAGGGTTTGTGCACCAGCTCCTCTGTCCTGTGGACTGCCCATCCTCTAGATCCTAGAGTGATCTTCCTTATGCCCCTTTTCAGTGTGTCAGCTCAGATGTTATCTCCTGAGGGAAGGACTTCCTTGGCTGGCACTCTTTTTACATAGGGCTGCTTCTAATTCATTCTCTGTCCCATTAGCCTGTTTTATTTTCCTCATAGCACTTACCATTGATTTGTTATGTGTCACTTTCCTTTGACTAGCTGGTGAAATCTGATTCACTTTTATAGCCATGAAGCCTAGAATGATAGATATCTCATAATTTTCAATAGATAGTTGTATGACATATATTCAGTAACTATTTGTTCAATAAATGTGCAGTAATTTGTTCATAATAATTTTCAATAGATGTTTGGTAAATACTGTACTCTGGGATAGTTTCTCATTTAGATATACTTCCTACAATTTTGAGCCAAGGTAGAGAAGGAAGCACATGGACTGGTAGAAAATTCACAGTTCTGGGTTTCACTTACTGTATGATATTAGGAATTTCATTTAAGTTTTCTCATCTGTAGAACGCAAGGCTGGAGCCGATAGCTGTTAAAGTGCTGTCCAGTCTGATGTTGAATGATTGTGTAAGCCTATTTGTTTTGATGATTATGGACTTTTATTTTAAAACTTGGGGTCCTTTTGTGTCACAGTTATTTTTTTAGGTTCATTGCCTCCCTAGGCTTGTATTTTTTTTCTAAAAAAGGTAACTAAATACAGTAAAAATTCCTGAATATTCGCTCTGTGTCAGGTACTAACATATTAGCTCTGTGTCAGTGCTAAGCATTTACATGCATTATTTTGTCTAATCTTCACTTCAACCCCATGTGGAAGGAAATACTGTTCCAACTTTACAAATAATGAAACCAGGGCATTGAGGAGGTGAGTTGTTTTCTGAAGGCCACAGAAAGAGGAGCGGCAGAACTGGGATCCAAATTCAACCTGACTTCCAAGCTCACACGTTTAACCATTATGCTACACTTGTCTCTTACTTGTTCTCTTGACTCTGTTCTTTCTTTCACACTGGGATCAATAATCTCTTTATCTTGAGATCCACTGATAAGATTGTCCAGCCAGAGCTCAATGTTGGAAGGAAAATGGAAACTGGGTATGCCGGGTGCACATACCAAGTGGTTAGCCTAAATTGTCTGAATTATATTAATTCCACAGATCAGTTGGATACTCTTGACTCATACGATGTTGCTTCCTGTCTGTTGTATCTTACTCCTATGTACAAGAATTGAAAGTTGTTACAAACACAGCTATTAAGGCAGTGTTTTTACCCAATGTCCTTGGATCTTCTGGAATTTCATGCTTGGGCATTGGGCTGTCAATTAGCTGCCTGAAATGTTTGCAGAATTATGTGTGTTTGAGGGGGTGGGGCATGTAGGAGTGGAGTATGTATAGTTTTTGGAGAATAGTGTCCACAAAGGGTCTGTGACATGAACAAGTTTGAATCCACGCCTTATTAGAATAGGGCTGTGCAAGATCCTTATATGAAATAGTAAAATGTCATGTGAGGTGCATGTAAACAAAAAAAGTGTTTGCCCGTAGCAGCGTAAGGACACATTGTAAGATGGTTGTTCAGAAACTTGGAAATCAGGAGTTTACATGGGAAGGTTTCTTGATTAAGAACTATTGTTGGTACTCTGATCGCAGGCAGTAGTAGATGAGGCAGGGGACATGACTGGTAGCGAAGGCCACAAAGGGGCAAACAATTTAGAACTCATGGGGATTGCCATTATTTTGTGGGGAGGCCTATCTTTGAATTTACTTCATTGCTTTATGATAAGCTGTGTATTTCTTCTCTGCTTCCATTTCTCCATCTTGAGAGAACCTTGTCTGCTGACTTGTGAAAAACAAGTATGTCATGGGATATAGTAATACTGCCAACTTAAAAAAATGATTTTAACTAGTTAGAGGTAACCGTGCCTTTGACCTCAGCCTCTTAAGAAAAACTCAAAATGGTACATACCTTCTTGAATCCTTTTTAAGGCAGCTCCATGGCTAGTCTGCCGCTTATGAGTGTCATGCTTTTTCTTTTTTCTTTTGGTAGATTCATAAAAATGGTGAGTGTTTATCTTTGCTCAGGTTGTCTTCTGTGACCATCAAGGGCAGTGCCACTGTGGACCCAAAGCAAAGTGGCAGTAATGTTGCTTTTTTTCTTTATTTCCCTAGAGTATTTCTGGGTTGACTCAGAGCAATTTGTAGACAGAGCTCTGCACAAATTAATATCTGGGAGAAGAAACTGTTGAGAGGAAAAAACAGTTTAAGTTGCGATCTACTTGGATTGAAAGCTCAGAGGTTGTTCTTGGGTTTCTTTCAGCTAAGAGCTTCAGAATGGACTCTGAGCAAAGATAGATGTCAAGGCAGGCTTTGTTGTTTGTTGGTTCTCCTTGCAGGCGGAGGCTACCTTCTGCTAGGAAGGCCAAAGCATTCCAGGTGCTCTTTCTAGCCTTCCTTACAGATGAACTGTGGGCATGTGACCGTATCCAGGTCAGTGAGATATAAAAAGATGTGGTTTTCTTCTTAACAGAAACCCATGGAGAGAGAATTAATCCTGCTTTCTGCATTTTAATATGGTTGTATGAAGACATGAGGTAATTTGTGGAGCTGTGGCAGCCATCTTGTGATGGGTGAGGATGGAATATGAGGGAGGCTACATGAATCAGGGACCCAGAGCTTTGATAACGTTAAGTCATCCATCCAATCCTGGACTTGCAGTGTGAGAAATAAAATTCCCTTTAAAAAAAATTCAGGCAATTTTTGGATATTCTGTTCCTTGCAGAGGAACTGTCTTAACTCAGATATACAGTTACATGTCGTATGATGATGTTTCAGTCAAGGCAGACCACATATATGACAGTGCTCTCATAAGACTATAATAGAGCTGAAAATATTTTATTTCCTAGTGACAGTGTAGCTGTCATAACAGCGTAGCAAATTACTTTCTAAATAAATTTTGTGTAGCAATTCAGAGTAATTGTAAAGTCTGTAGTGGTGTTCATTCATGTCCTAGGCCTTCACATTTACTCACCACAGACTCATTCAGAGCAAATTCCAGTCTTGCCAGCTTCATTTATGATAAGTGTTTTATATAGGTGTACCATTTTTTATCTTTTATACTGTATTTTTACTGTACCTCTTCTGTGTTTAGATGTGTTTAGTTACACAAATACTATTGTGACACAGTTGCCTATAATATTCAGTCCAAAAACATGCTGTACAGGTTTGTAGCCTACAGTTAATAGGCCATATTGCATAGCTTATGTGTGTAGTAAGCTACAACATCATCAAATATACTCTATAATTGTACAATAATGAAATTGCCTAAAGACTCATTTCTCAGAATATCCCTGTTAAGTGGTATATGACTCTCTCTCTCTCTCTCTCTCTATATATATATTTCTGTGGTATATGACTACATATATATATATATTTCTATATGTATATATATTTATATGTTAATGTCATGACTTATATATATCAAAATATTGGGAAGAACCTGAACACCCAATACTGGGGGACTACTTAAGTGAACTCAGGTATCTGTACAGTGGCCTACTATGTAGCTGTTAGAAATGATGTAGTCAAGGTATTGCTTAGGGAAAATGTTCTTGGCACATGGTATGTAGGAAAAGAAGAAACAGGTTAAACCACAAGATAGTTTGATGTTATTTTTGTTAAAAATGCTAACATGGATTAAAAAAATAATGGGTAGAGTCACCAGGATATTAGTAGTTTTCTTTGGCTGGTAGGATTATGTGTGGCTTTTAATTTTTTTTTCACTCTGCTTATCTTCATTTAACATACAAGTTTCTAATCTGTAAAAAAGTTAGAAGATAAGATTCTATTCATATGGCCATTCCTTCTCTCTTCTGCCCATCTGGATAAATGGCATGACTATCTACCTTGTTACTTATGTTCCAACTTGCCAGGATATCCTGAATTCCTCCCCTTAGTCTCACTCTGCCTTCTTCCATAACCAGGTCTTTTTCTCAACTCCTTCTGTGCTTTGCACCTTGAACTGTCACAACCCTAATTGAAGATATCATTCGTTATTTTCTTGTTTGATCCCTCTGCATTATCTACTAGCTGGTCTCCTGCCTTTCATTTTTGCCACTCTCAGATTCAGAAAATTATCATTTTTTAATATTCCAGGTTAAAATACTTATTACTCTTTATACAGGCCACTTTAAGCTAGTTTACACACTCAAGCTTAAAATACTTGTTAGTCCTCTTTATATAGGTCAGTGAAATAGAATAAAATACTAAGAAATAGATTCACTTGTATCTGTCAGAATGGACAAGCAGATCAGTGGGGAAAGAGATGGAAGCTAGTAAAAAGACAGAACTTTAAAAGTTTGAAAAAAAAAAACAGGAGAAATCTTTTTTTTTTTTCTTGGAGTAGGATTTTTTAAAAGGGTCACAGAAAGCTCAACCCATAAGAAAAAGATTGATAGTATTTATTACTCAGTTGAAATGAAAAACATCTGTTCATCAAAAGATACTTTAAAGAAAATGAGAAGACAAGCCAGAAACTGGGAGAAGTTATTTGCAACACATGTAACCAAAAAGTGATTATGATCCAGATTTATACCAGTTAGAGAGCATCTAAAAGTTCAGCTTAAAAAACAAAACCAAAACCCAAAACCCCATCATAGGCTAGAGCTCTCATTATTCTTAAATGAAGGTCAAAAACCCTTAGTGTGCACAGTCTGTTTCCCACAATATACTCATACTCTGCCCGACTTCCCCATTGCTCAGTGGAGTCTCACCAGGCTTCCTTTTTCTTCACTGGTCACAGCAAGTGCCTGTCTTGTTCTGGATCTTCTCAGCTGCTTTTCTCTTGCTTCTGATTCTCCCAGCTCTCTGCAAGGTGCTGTCATTGGCATCCTGCAGGTCTCAATTCAAAGGTTATTTCCCCAGAGGATCTGCCTCCCATTTATTTTTATGAATGAATGATTATTTACTCTTTCCTCCCTAGTTGAGAAAGGGTCCTAATGGGGTAGCAGGTATATCACTGGATTAAATGGTACAGGCTTGTGCTCCATTTCTTGATGGTAATACCATCTCCCACTGACTCTCTCACCTAGGAGATTACACATGTGAGTGTTGGCTGTATTAGTGTTCTTTAAGTTGCAGCTCCAGAGACTCGAAGGTGTACAGTGAAGTCTATTCAGTGGGTCATAGTGGAATTTTTTTTAATTACAAAAGGGTATAGAAGACAATAGAAAATATTAGAGTATGTTGTACATAGTAGTGTTTGGTAAACTTTGTTCATTCATGTGTATATACTATGCAGACACATACACCTATGCACATAGACACACGCATGTAAACTGTGGTCAAAATTTTGGAAAGCAGGCCTCCTAGATAACATCTGAGGTTCATTCCACCTCTAATGTTCTAAGATCAAATGCAGGATTACTGAACAACCTAAAGTAGATAGGCTTTTTAAATGCTGCTTTACTAAAAAAAAAAAAAAAGGAGATGGAGTCTGACTGTGTTGCCCAGGCTGGAGTATAGTGGCTGTTCATAGGTGTAACCACAGCGTACTACAGCCCCAAATGCCTGAGCTCAAGCAACGCTACTGCCTCAGCCTCCCGAGTAGCTGGGACTACAGGCATATACATGCCGCTGTGCCTGGCTCAGCTTTACTTTTTTTTTAAGTGCTCTGAACTAACTAAAGAAAGTTTTTCTGAGTACAGTCCCTTAGCCTGGTGACTTTAAAGACTAAAACTCACAAAATGGAACCATTGGTACCAATAAGATGTTAAAGACTAAAAGTTTTCCTTAAGTAGCTTAAACAAGCTTCCGGGAAATTGTATTTCCGTTATTAATTTGCTTAGAAGTACGTCTTCTAGTAAACTTTGGGTCAATTCATAAATTGTGCTAACAGGATCACTAATGGGAAAGTTAATAAATCAGGGTTTTTGTGTTTTTCCCCTTCCTTTCTTGCCATTGTTACTTCATGAGTTAAACTACCAGTTAGGACAGCGGAGCTGCCGACACAGATCTCATGCTTTGCTTGTTACTTGCCATCCCCCGAAGCCCAGCCCAGAGATTTGGAGGACTGCAGAGATCAGTGGTTTGTTCAGCTTGAGAAACTCATCCTTTCAGTGATAATCCTACTTGGATTGCTCTAAATGCATGTCTTCTCCCTGTAGTAAATCTCATGTTGTAAGTCATCAGAAATGAGTTACAGATAAGCTTAGCTTGAAAAGTTTCTTCCTTTGTTCTTTTTATTCTTGCTGCTTTCCATATATTCACTTAACGTTTAGCTTTTTCTAGAGATACTTGTTGAAGCAAGAACTTTCATCTTTTGGAAAGAAGGGCACGTCTTATTTTCCCAGCCTCTACAACTACAAGGAAGTTGAATGAATCTTAAAGCACATTTACTTTACTTTGGTGATGAATGTACTCGTCACCTAGATTTACCCGTTAACATGTTGTCACTTTTGCTTTCTGTCTGTGTTTATATACTTATACAAATACATGTGCACTTTTTGGAATGTGCTGAACTGATTGAAAGTAAAAGGCAATCATCATATTTCACCTCCTAATACTTTGGTGTGCTTCCTCTATGAACAAGGACATCTTCCTGTTGTAAGCACAATACCATTAACACATTCCTATACAGTGGAACAGTTTACAAGCATATTTCTCCAGTTGTCCACAAAATGTCCTTAATAGCACTTTTTTCTTTATAGCATTTTTTTTTCAATCCAGGATTCAATACAAAAATTCTGTTTGTTGTCATGTCTTTTTACTCTTTTTTAAATCACAACACCCCAAACCATTTTGCTTTAAGATGTTGGCATTTTGAAGATTCCAGGCCAGTTTTGTGGCATCTTCCACAATCTAGATTTGTCTGATTGTTTCTGATTGTTTTCTCAAGTTTGGATTTAGGTTAAGTGTTTTTAGTAGGAATACTAACTAGGTGATGTGTAAAAATGTATTACCAGTTGTATCACATACTGGTGAAGCTAGGTGATCTGTGGGGTGATACCTTGACACTATGAGTAACCTGTTCCCCTGCAGCTTTTTAACTAGTGGTTGTAATATTGATGGTTGAGTCTGTCCTGCATTAGTTAATACATTTGTCATGGTGAAATGGTAAATTTTAAGTTACTTCTTTCCTTTCAAATTAATATTCTGTAAAGAAAAGCTTTTCCTGTTTTCTCCTCTCCTTTCTCCCTCACTCTCTGTGCAAATGAGAATGTGGACTTCTGGTACCTTCCCTTAATACTAGCAGTCACCATTTATTATTATTTGCCAAGCACTGTGTGATATGGTTTGGCTGTGTCCCCACCAAATCTCATCTTGAATTGTAGTTCCCACAAACCCCACATGTGGTGGGAGGGACCTGGTGGGTGGGAGATAATTGAATCAGGGGAGGGGCAATATCCCCCATGCTATTCTTGCGATAGTTAGTTCTCTTGAGATCTGTTGGTTTTATAAGGGGCTTCCTCCTTCACTCAGCTCTCATGCTTCTCCTTCCTGCTGCCATGTGAAAAAGGACATGTTTGCTTCCCCTTCCACTATGATTATAAGCTTCCTGAGGCCTCCCCAGCCATGCTTAACTGTGAGTCAATTAAACCTCTTTCCTTTATAAATTACCCAGTCTTGGATATGTCTTTACTAGCAGCGTGAGAGTGGACTGATAAACTGTGCTAAGGGTTTTAGATATATCATGTCATACCATTCTCCCAGCAACCTCGGGAGGTTGATTTTTAACTGTTACCAGTTTTTACACGAAAAAATGGAGCATCAGAAATGTTTAATGACTTGTTCACATAGATGATAAGGATTCCAGTGGCTCTGATGCCACTTCATTGTGATGCTTCCCAAATGTCAGCCACACGGTCCTTTTTCACACCCAGCCAGACTTACAGACAGGAGCGAGGCCAGCAGAACAACTATCCGTAGTAAATAGTGTTTTCACAAGCCAAGAAGTACGGATACTAGCCCAGTCCTGGGCCCTTCTCTGTGCTTGCTGCTCTATTTCAGAGTCTGTTGCCTCTTCTTTTTTAGCTCCTTTCAAGGTCTGCTGAGTCTTCTCTTCTAGAATGGAACAGTGTCTCCTGGTTGGATTGAGACACACATGCTCAGAGCATGCAGCTCACAACTTGGCTAGCTCCTGGTGGAAGATTAGTATGGTTGTAGGCTTGGGAGCCGGCCAGCCCTGAACTTAAGAGCTGGCACTGGCCCAAGAGTCATTCTCTGTCTAGTTCTTGGCCCCAGAGTGCCCACAGCTTCAGCTATTTTCTTGGAGTACCAAAAACTCCATTTCTGAAAACATTTTTAAAAAATGTATTATAACTCATAAAGTTATTATTCTTAATGACACTGAAATTATCTCAGGTTTTGCCAGTGGAGACCTCTTCAAGTTGGCTCATTGTCCTTTTGACACAATATCCATTGGTCTAGATAGCTTTCTTGATTTCTGGCACAAGATATAGCAGGTTGGCCTTTCGCTTGCACTTTTTTTTTTTTTTTTAGAAACCAAAATATGAGCACAAAGTGTGCTCATTGCTACTGAGATGTTGTTGCTTCTAAGGACGATGCATATTTTTTGAGAATTATTCTGCTATTGATAGCCTAGTAGAGTTGGAGTGGGGGGTGAACAAGAAAACAGCTGCTTGGCCTTCAATTGGAAATGCCCAAAATTCATGTCAGTGACTGCAGCTCTGTCCTTGCTAGCTTCTGCTTGGTTAATGACTTGTCAGTCCCTTGTTGTCAAGCAGTTGGGGTCCTTCGATTAAAAAGAACTCCCTTTTTTGCTGACAGAAAGATAACATTTCAAAGGATATTTCTTGTGAATTCGATTCTCCAGTGGTCCTTTTCTGCCCTTTGTGCCAAACTAAAAACTGCAGGGAAATCTTTGTTGCAGAGTATCCAGTAAAAATCTATTAACAGCATTGAGGCTGTGTCTATCACTTCATTGCTGTGTACTTTCAGACGTCATTGCTATTTCTTAGAATTAAATTATCTTAATGGAATACTTACTTGCTTAGTTTAAAGTTCACTCCATTTTAATGTTTATTTTCTTGAATGGCCCATGAAGGAAACAGAAAGTAGTAGTTTATTTTGTATTGTGGTTTGAGATAAGAGAGGGTTTTGTTTATTTTAAATTTTAAGTAAGGCATCCAAAGATAATAAAGGCCTAGGAAGGATAGAGAGAAGAATTTTGTCGTAATACATATTTTTCTCAGTAAGTCTTCCTCAGTGGTGGTTACATAGTATACGCTTAATTTAGTACTCCGTTGTATGCCCCCTTTAATTTTCTAGCTTGATCTTTGTTTTATTTTTCGTCTGAAGCCCATATATATACATATTTATTTATTTATTTAACCTGCTAGTTTGTAATGTATTTTAAATTATATCAGTAACAAATCTGTGTTATACTGTGTGCTCTTATTATACATTTCCCTTCCTTTTGGTCTTTAAAAAGCAAGAGGTTTTATGTTTCTTAGTGGGACTGTAAGATAAAGTAGTAAATCTTTGCAGGTTAATTGCTCTGTAATTAACACAGATGGGGCAGAGGGCAGAGGACAGTTTTGACTTGACCCTATTGGGAAACATCAGCAAGCTTTTACTTTATTGTAGGGCAATCCATTAGATTATGGTACTCTCAGCTCCTTGAATACTATCCAGAGAAACCTTACTCTTTTTTCCAGGAAATCCTGAGTTCCTCTGTTGATAAGAAACCTTAATAGAAATATAATTTTAATGAATTCTTGAAATTTGATAAATTAAGCCCTTTTATTTTAGTAGAGAAAAAGGTAAAGTTCAACTTAACCATTGGTGACTTACTGCTTTGATTTAAAGAAGATGGTTTCCAATATGTTTTATTGACTAATCCTTACTAGTTATAAAATGTCTGTCACTCTAGTTCTAGGCTAGTTCCTAAGATGGAAATTTGCAAAGAAGCCTAAAAGTGACCACTAAGTACAGAAAGGAGTCTCTTTTATTAATTTATACATTTTAATACCTACTGTAATATTTTAATATTTCTCTTACATTTTTGTCATATGCCTCTTGGTGACTTAATTTCATTTTATCTTATAGTTTAATATTTTTAAAACACTTGATAAAAATTGCTCCTTTCTACAGGATGCCTGAGTATAATTTTTCTGTTTGATATTTTGTATATAAATAAACATGAATTTATGGTAGCTGCCTCTCATTTATTCTTCCTTAAGTTCAAGGCATATATATGCTTGTAGTTTGGTTAACATTCATAAAAATCTTTAAAAGGATTTTATACTTTTGGTATAGTAACAAATGAAAAAGCCTGTCTAAATGCAATGCTGTATGCTGGTTTGGATTCTGAGACAGAAAAATGACATTGTGGAACAACTGGAAATGTGCATAAAGTCTCTAGTTTGGTTAATAGCAATGAACTGATGTTAATTTCCTAGCTTTGACAAATTCTGTGGTTATATAAAACATTAACATCAATGAGAGGTGGTAAAGAATATATGAGAACTCTGTATGTAGTAGAAACTTAACTCATTAAAAGCTTTGACTATGTATAGACATATGACCATAGTTTGGATTTATTAAGTAGTTTAGGGAAAGTTTAGTGGTAGTTATATTTAAGCCCATTTATAATTCATAATTAAGAATTTAAAAATTAAAAGACCACCAATAAAAAATAAATGAACTTTTCATATGAGGTCACCAAGTTCTGTGTGTTCGATCACTAAAAATATCAGTTTTACTCATTTTAGATTATAGCTCCCTAAAGTGTCCAAATGAAGGCTTACAGTACAAGCAGCTTGCTTTTTTTTTATTTCTTCTAGTTTAATTTTAAATTCAAAAGATCGAAGCATCATATGGAAGAAAATAGAGTCAAAATTCATCAGTTTATAAAATCAGTGCTGATACTAGTTGGTAATCTGTTTACATACCTACTAAGTGTGAGAAATATTTAGGTACTGTGGGAAATATTTTTTAAATAGCTCTAATTAAAAGGTGTGGCATACACAAATGTATGCACACACATGTAGCACATATATGTATATTTGAACAGTCTTTTTTTGTCTTGGGTTGTTAAATGTCATAAATGATATTGAGCTTAAGTGGTATCAGAATTGAGAGACAGAGAGACAGTGGTAGAGATTACTTTGAGCCGGGGTGATGAGGGATGTCTTCACCAAGAAAGTAGGCAGGAGTTTAGCTTAGAAGGATGAGTAGACTTTATACATGTAGAGACAGATGAGAGAGTACTCTGTGGGTGTGTGTTGATTAGTAGTAAAGCTGAGCCCCAGGGGTTTAGATATCTCACTAAATAGACTAGTGTTACGGGCAGAGAGTTCCCTGGATGGTGTGGCACAGTAGAGTGGAGTTAGGCGGATGCTAGTTTATGGAAGGTCTTGAATGCTAAGAAATTGGAACTTCTGGTTTTAGATAAAATGGGTCTGTTGCTTTTGGAACCGGAGAGTAACTGTCAAGTTTTTATTTTCAGTAGTATCAGAGTTTTGTATTGAGTTCTCGTGGAACTGAGAGTTAGGTGCCAGGGGTACCAAGAGGCCTGAGACTGGTCTCTTCTTTCCAAAGTCTTAGAGTCTCTGGCAAGTCAGGATCGTCTTATTTGTAAAAAGATGAATACCAATACCTTTATGAGGCAATATATGCCAGTGAATAATACAGTGAGCTCTATAAGACATTAGATACTTAAATTGTTTGGAGAAGCCTTTAGGGAACAGGTGAAACATAAGCTGAGCTTAGATGGGTGAGTACAATTTAGATAAGTAATGTGGAAGTTGTTCTAAAAGCTGCAGAAGGATGTAAATTTAGGAAAAAAACTACAGCGGGGAAAGAAATATGGCTTCATTGTAACTAAAATGAGCTGATGGAAACTTACAGTAATCAACATGTGGGGTGATGAGTCTGGTAAGTATCGTGACAGTAGAAACGAGATTATTTGAGAATTGTCAGGACTTGGCAATTATCAGTATAGGAGCACAGAAGGAAAACAAATTGGTGGTGACCAGTAACTTGAGCCAGTAGAGGTTGTTTTGTGTCACACATTTTCATTTCCAGGTAATGCTGGACTGCCAAGTACAATCGTCTGACAAAAAGTTAGAGCAGGGGTACCAAAACCTGGAAGACAAATGTGAGTCAAAAGTGCATAAAAATGGTGATGCCAAAGAGGAGCAAAGGAGCAAAAGGAGAAAAAGCCAAGAAGGACATATAACTGCTCTATTCATAGAGCCAAAGAAAGGCTGGCCATGGTGATTATTTCAGTGTTCTTGAAGCAGTTGGAGGATATGCTGTCTGTGACTGCATATACATCAGAAAAAGAAAACGGAAATGCTCAGTTAGTCAGGTGTGAGTGGTCCTCAGTTTTATGAGAGTGGTAGGCCTGTAGTCCAGATGATCGGATGTAAGGAATAAGTGTGTGTGTATAGAGGAGGGGATTGTTGAAGTGGAGGGCAGCAGATTTACTCCAGCGTTTGAAGAAGTTGGGATGTGCGAAGACAGGGACGGATATACATACATACATACATACATACATACATACATACATACATGACAAGGCAGTAGTTGAACAGGGTAAAAGAAGGGTATTTTAGTTAAATTTATCAAACATCAAGTGCCAATTTTGTGCAGGGCACTAAGTGAGGGGCAGTGGAGGACACAAAAAGTGGTTAAAATACAGTGGGATTTTTGTCCCCCTGAAAAAGTGCTGCCTCAAGTTCTTTTGACTTTAGATGGGCAGTTCTTCTTAAAGAAAATGTTGAACTCTGATATTAAGCATGGAATGACAAAATCAGTGACAGAACCACTGAAGATGAGGGAGAGCTGGTGAATTGAAGGAGTAGTGAAAAAGAATGGAAGAAAAGATGATGTGCAGGTGGAGAGACTGGCCTTCAAAAGGAAAGGACTTTCTCTAAGATGAGCATAAAGAAGGAAAAGGAGGTAATTTTAGACCTGTTCTGAGCTAGAATAAGGACCCCAGGAAGTCTTTACTGTGAATGTCATGTGTAACACACAGTCTGGGGCTATGATTTCTGCCTTTGAAAAGTTCTAGTAAGTCAGTTGGTGCTTATTTTTTATCCTTTAGGAGAAAAAGAATAAAAGTGACACACCTGGTTCATTAAAGATACTGCGTTTTCGCTGAGGTTTTTTTTTTTTGTTGTTGTTGTTGTTTGTTTGTTTTTTGAGACAGGGTCTCACTCTGTTACACAGGCTGGTATGCAGTGGTGCAATCATGGCTCATTGCAGCCACGACCTCCCTGGATCAGGTGTTCCTCCCACCTCCGTGACCTGAGTAGCTGAGACTACAGGAGTGTGCCACCATACCCAACTAATTTTTGTATTTTTAGTAGACATGGGATTTCGCCATGTTGCCCAGGTTGTTCTCAAACTCCTGAGCTCAATTGATCTGTCCACCTCAGCTTCCCGAAGTGCTGGGATTACAGGCGTGAGCCAATACACCAGGCTTTTTTTTTTTTTAATGTCTAATGTAATTACCTGTATTTTTAAAACTGTAAGATAATGTGTGACTATTTCAGTGTCTGCAGCTAGCTAGGATTTGTGAGATGTAGACTCATAGAGCTTAGAGTCTAAGAAGGGAGGTAAAGAAGACGAACGTGGAGGATCTTAATAATTATGCCTGCCTGTTGACCTCTGATGGGTGGTAGAAAGTTTTGTGCCCACACCATACACATGGAGTATTAGAGGAATTTAGAGGAAAATAATTGGAGCAATTTCAGTTGAACAAGATTTTGAAACAAATTTGCCATATGTTTATTTCAAGTCCCTATTTTGTTTTCTTCATAGACATTATTTTCTACACAATTAGGAAATATAATTGTGTGCTCATACTTTCTGGTCCCCACTGATAACAGTATAGAAAGAATTATGAACATGATTTTGGCCACTTAAATGAAAGAATCACCTTATTTCAAAACTATCCCGTTAGGAAAAGCTTCGTCAGGACTTGGAGCGTGGGTGGGGCTTGGTTGGTGGAGTATCTGGATGTGGCTTGCATTTTCCATTTTGTGCTTGTAAACTTGCTTTCAAGGTGTTCATACTTTATTTTATTGGCTATATTTTAAGTGCATGTAACCAGAAAATAGGTGCAGGTCAATAAGAGAAAAGAGCTAATTAATACTCTACTTTGACTTTTGTAGTCAAACATAGGAAGACATGTAGGAGGGGAAGAAAATAAACCTAATTTGGAAAGGAGGGAAAAAAGACCCACTTTTTTTCTCTTGAGTTATTAAAAATATCATTTCAAGATTCTTCTTGGTAGAATGATTCTCTCCCTCTCTGTCCCTGTCTCTAGATATTTTGTGAAATTTTGCTTGGAAAGAAAATTATAGAAGGGACTATTTGGATATCACAGATTAGGCCTGGAAAGTGATTTCTTTAAAGGCAATAACTAAAGTTCAGTCACTCCACAAGTTAATCTGAGAATTAGTTAATACTTGCTCTCACAGTATTGTTAAGCAGGGTTTGAGTTGAAGGAATTCCTATTGAGGAATATATTTAATGTCCTTCCTTTACCACCAACTCCTCCTCTCCCCCACCTCCCACTCGGAAGAGGCAACAAGGCTTGCCCACAGCGGTTCCTGTAGCAGAGCTTGATGCAGCCTCGGCTGAGGTCAAGCGCTCCCATTCCAGCCTCTTGAGGGCTTTCTCTATGTGTTGCCAGTGTGCTGGTAAAAATGACTTTAAACTCTTGTCAGCGCAGTTACTGGTGCATGCATCACAGTCCCACTCAAATAAACCTGTCACAACACAGAGTCGGCCGCTAGAGAAGAGTACAAGGGCAGGCCTCTAGCTTTTCATTCGAGCATCACTAAACGTGCACAGAGTGCCCAATTATTTCAGCATTATTGAGCAAGCCTACAGGAGGACCCAAGCCTTGCTACATTAGATTTCTTTAGTAATTTGCTCAAGTACCGCTGAGGACACTTAAAGGGCTTAAAACGGTGGCTACAACTGGTTTCCTTTTCTGGGTTGTTAATTCAGGTTTTCTCTTTCAAATTAACTCTCCCTGCATGCTGTGCAGTGGTTCTGGGAGAACTGTTTAACACTAATTTTCTCAATTTTCAGCTTTTTTTTGTTCAACATAACTGCTTTAACAGTTATTCACGTGTATATTTTGATGAGAAATGTATGATAGTGAGGCCTTATTTTTTGAGATAAAGCCTTTTATGAGGTTTGTTAAAGAAGTATGTTTGAATGTCAACCATTAAAAGTTACTTGTATAATTTCACCACTTCAAAATTATTTATAGTGCGTGTGCAAAACCTCCAAGTATAAGAAAGTTAGCATTTATTGACTATGAAGCTTCTTTCCTCCCTCCTCCTTTTAAAAATATATATGTTAATGATACATCTTTCTTTCATAGGCTTTTGATTTTTTTATTGACTATTTGTGCCTCCCTTTCTGTTTCTTTTGGGGCAGGGCTTGGATATAGGGGGCAAATTCAATATCTGTGTTTAATTTTTCACAGCAGCAACAACTCCAGGCCCAGCATTTATCACATGGACATGGTCTCCCCGTACCTCTGACTCCACACCCTTCAGGACTCCAGCCCCCTGCCATTCCACCTATTGGTAGCAGTGCTGGGCTTCTGGCTCTTTCCAGTGCTCTGGGAGGTCAGTCCCATCTTCCAATTAAAGATGAGAAGAAGCATCATGACAATGATCACCAAAGAGGTGAGTGACTCTCTTGGGATGCCAATCTGAGATTACCTGCCTGCTGCTGAGGTTAGGTTCTGGATGCCATTGTTTATTCTTTCTGAATTTAGTTTTACCAATGACTAAACAAAGGATTTCCACTGAAAGGTAAATTAA
Source organism: Cacajao melanocephalus (assembly GCA_963573385.1). NCBI lineage: Eukaryota > Metazoa > Chordata > Mammalia > Primates > Pitheciidae > Cacajao > Cacajao melanocephalus. Next base: position 91,184 of record CAUYLG010018013.1, on the reverse strand, counting down.
TTACTGCAAGTAGTCAGTTGCCAAATTATATTCTAGTGGTTGGCAAGAGCTAACATACTCCCCAGAGGCAGAGGGGCCTGTTTCTGGTTATTGCTTTTGATTTCTTGCTACCTCCTATGTTCCCAAGGTCTCCATCGGCAATGAAATCCCATGTTGCTCTGTTTGAAGTAGCGTGTTGCGTTAATAGTTAATCTTGACGGAATTTATTTTGGGGAATGTCTTGCTGATAAATGCTCATTTGATATTTGACCAATTCAATTATTATTTATAAACAAATGAGCCTATATAGAGCAATAAAAATCTCACTGGTAAGAAAACTATTTCGGTAGTCTTAGTAATTAAGAAGGTACAGACCAAATTAATGAAATCTGTTGGTTTAACTATCTCTCTTACCCAGTCTGTTTAGAAGCATGAAATTAACTAATTTCTTCCTATAAGACCAACATAATTGTTTATGCAGTTAATTGATTTAAGGGCCAGTTGTGCTCCTTCTAGGTTGATTTCCTTCTTCCACTAAGGTAGATGATGGAACAGAAACATTTTGATGTGACTGTTGTTTTTCTATAGTGCTTACTGAAAATTTTTATTAGTTAATGACAGAAATGAAGATGAAAAAGTCTCTCCCAGCATTCCTTTCTGGGAATTTACTTACACATGGGTAGTTCATTGGCTTGAAAGGTGTAGTTCATAATTAAAAGCTCATATCCCCGTTTCAGCATCCTTAATATGAATTATAATATTAGGTAAGTGATTTTTATCACATAAGCATAAATTTCCATCTCTGATGTTAGAAACACTGTAATTTGTTATCCAGTTATCTTAATGCTATGGTACAGAGTTGTTGATGCAAAATTGTGAATACTTTCTTTTTTTTTTTTTTTTTGAGATAGTGTCTCAATCTTTCACCCAGGCTGGATTGCACTGGCATGATCTTGGCTCACTGCAACCTCCGCCTCCCAGGTTCAGGCAATTCTCCTGCCTCAGCCTCCTGAGTAGCTGGGATTACAGGCGTGTGCCACCATGCCCAGATAATTTTTGTATTTTTAGTAGAGACGAGGTTTCACCATGTTGGTCAGGCTGGTCTTGAACTCCTGACCTTGTGATCCACCCGCCTCGGCCTCCCAAAGTACTGAGATTACAGGTGTGAGCCACTGTGCCCGTCCTGTAAATACTTTCTTAAGTGGAAAAGTCTATAAGGAGTGCAGATAATAAGAATGTCTAGCTTTGGTTCTTCTGAAATTGTGTCAAAGGTAGATTGGTACTTTGTCAATTTGGTTGAACAGTGTTAATAATTAACTTTACAGCACAGTTGACATCTGTGTAATTTATTATTTAGCAGAGATCAAATTTGATAAATTAGTATGATTTTATGTAAACTAACTAGTACTTTTCTTTTTTTCTTCTTCCCACCACTTTATATGCTTGTGTTGCTGCTGTTTTGCATATAGACAGAGACTCCATCAAGGTAGGACTCAAAATTTACAGACTGAGGAATGGCTTAAAAGGGCTGTAAATGATTTGAATGAATCTAGTAAAGAATTCTTTGGGATTTAGAGAATGATTTCATTTGCTTTACCAAGTAGTGGTTAACTGCACTTTTAAAATTACCTTCAGGTGTATGGTTGATTTTTTTTTTTTTTTTTTTTAAGGTCCCATTTCTCTATCAGAATCAGAGATTTGTAGACCAAGGTTGAACTGCAAGATCTGGCTTGGATTACTCATTTTATCATTTGATATGTGAAAAAAAAAACTGCTTTTCTTCACTTAGGCTCTGGCTGTAAGATAACAATGAAATGAAGTAAATAAATTGATTTGTAAAGAAATACATATAAGTTTCATATTTGAGGAAACAGTTCCAACCTACAAAACTCTTTATTGAAACACTTGTCTAAGTGAATGGTGTAATTTTTTTTATCACTAGAATAATTTTCTCTTTTAAATTTAAGTCAGTTTTTTTCACCGGATTTTTTTTTTCTTTTAAATTAACATTTTGGTCTCCAATATAACAAGTTAATTCTCTTTAGGTTTTACGTCTGTCTTATCTGCCTTTTGTATCCCTTTTTAGACAAGTTGTGGGGAAAGAGGAAAAGTATTTAGGGCCTAATGATTTGGATATGCCTCTATACCTCCAGAATGAGATGTGCTAAGGATACCTGTATTTATTTAGTAAGCAAACAAGAAAAGCAGACTGCCATGGCAGGAAATGCGTAAAACATGAAAATTGACGTGATCACTTATGAAGCAGATACAATATAAATACGCCATTGTATTATGCATGATTGTATTACATATGCCTTTGTGTTACTTATTGGTTAAAGGAAAGGACATTTCTCAAGCATTGGCCGAGGTACAAATCTGCTAATTTCTTTATATTTTACAACAGTTGAATGTTTTGTAGTATAGGTAGTTATATCTTACAGTTTTTAATGGAGTTATGTATATGAAGATTAAATCTTCCCCCCAAACCACTGTGCTAGCACTTTGAATGACTTTTACTCCTTCTTGTTTTACATTGAAAAGGAATTTTTTTTCCCAGAGCCCTTAAATAATGGACAATAAAACTTGAGTCTATCTGTTTTACCCTTCAAGAATCTTTATAATTTGAAAGGGCATCTGCACTCCCATATAAATGTCAACATTTACTATTATAACTGCACACACTGAAATATTTAATTATGCATTTACAGTTGTATATTTTGTTGTATGATATGCATATCAATACCTAGATTAAAAAAGCATTCTTATTCAAAGTATATTGAGTGTTTCACACCTGTGTACTTAGGAAGTAGTAAGTAAATGCAGTGACTAGGATTAACTGATACCAGCCTTTGAAAGCCTGTCTAGTTGTTCTGAGGTCATAATATAAACATTCCCTGCCTTCTTCTTCTTATAAATATATACCTTTAGGCAGTCCAGTGAACTAAACAAAAGCCTCCAGTCCCAGAAGACTGAAAATATTTATACTTCAGTGCACACTTTTGTGTCAATTACATTTTCTTATTCCCTCATGCAAGAGTAGCATGTGTTACAAAATCATCTATAATCATTCAGGGTGAGCCTGGAAATGAGTATCTGTATAGCTAGAAGCCAGGGGAAAAACAAAAAAGAAAGGCTGATGATTTTGCCTTGATTTATTATGGAATAGCAGCTATTAATAGATGTTTTGGTTGGGTACCATTCTCAAATGTGAAGGTGTATTATGCCAGATGTGAGGCTGTCCTGTAGTTCTACAAGGTGAAATAGTTTGCTAATTTTTCTGAATGTGTTCGGTGACGCTCAGAGAAGCAGTTTTAGTTGCTTGTTCCATCGATCGTCCTCCCATAAGTGGTTCCTGGTTAAGAGAGGATTTTACGACTGTCTGCTGTGTGACTCTAGATGGTTTTTATCAGCCAGAGCGTGCCAGCTGCCTGCAGCTGGAGTTGAGCTTGTATGAAATAATTTATTTATGCAAGATAATGCTCCTTAACATTTAACAGGTAGTGAACGTGACATAAATTTCCTTCTTGCTTTTAATTTTTTCCTTTCCTTTTCTAATGTGCAAACAGGCAGCTCTGGTACTCTAAATAATAGGTAATTTTTGGCCATCTGTCAAAAGGAAATTTCAATACAAATTTAAATTAATGGTGCCTGAAATTTTTTATAGCTCCTCTAAAAGCCTCTAATGTGCAGAAAATTCTGAATCTGCTGGTAGTAATTAGTGTTGCATGTAATGAGGATGTGGGCAAGCTTATACAGCCCCAGTGGAACATTTTGATATGGTAGCAAAATTTTGATTTATACAAGGTTGTAGATGGGTTTAATTGTGAGAGCCGCTTTAAAGTGTTTTCTTGACGTTACAGATTGTTAAACAGGGCAGATTTCAGAATAGTTTATAAACTATAAATTTAAACTTACTGTAAAGATTCAAGTAATTAAGGTACTTTACCTTTAGATGCCAAGTAAAATGAAAGAAATTCACTTATTAACGTGTTGGGCCTTTTTTCTCCTCTGTCTCTTCTCGGAAGTTCTGTGGCCACTAAATTGCATACTGTTGGCTTTACTGGGCTCGTTTTCTGTAGCTCCTGTAGCCAAGTTCATTCCGAAGCCTGTTATTTGCAGACCTGTATCTGAAGTTTTTCAACAAAGGTGGAGAATGTAAATATGGATCTAAAGGAGAAAGCACTGTAGGAGCCCAAGAATCAATTTCCTTGGTGATGAGAAACTAGACCAGTGTGTGTTGTAAGGCTGTTGAAGTCAGGAGCCATGGCACCTGCAGCCTTCCTTGCTTGTCACTTGCCTATCCAGTGATTCCATGTGCCTAACAGTAAGTCCCACATTTGAGGCCTGAAAATGGCAAGAAACACAGACTGTGATTTACTCTCACCCTTAATGGTAGGGCAGAAAGCCAAAATTTCTCTCTCCAAAAGGAATCCAAAGTAGGTTAAGTGGGAGTGTTCTCACCATCTTTTGAGTATTGAGAACCATTTCTCTCATCCCTAGAAAAGGCATAAGTGACACTATAAGGACATGTTTTCTGAGGTGATGGAATCTTCCATTGCCCACCTCCTCTCATTGAGGGCCAAGGGGTAAAAGTGATTGGCTCTAAAATGGTGTCAGGGGACATTCCCACATGCTGCCAGGAGTTCCAGTTCATTAAGAGGAGTCAGCTGCCCTGAGTCATTAGGTTTCTCATAGCACTCTCCAGTTTTTGTCTGAGTGACTGAAACAAGGGTAATGATACAGAGCTGTGAAGGCCAAAATTGCCTAAAACTTGGTAAGAACATGAGATTCAGAAATTAGTGTTATTTCCCACTCCATCCCAAATGTCTACATAATTCCAGGTAGCAAAAAATAGGCACCAAAATCAAGACCAGCTTAAATATAAGTCCCAAAATTCACTATCACCAAATGCTGATAGCTCCATGGCCTCACCCTAGTTGCTATTGTGCATTCTTTATTATTTTGTAAGTCCTTTTTATGTATCTTTCTGGTTCTCCTGTGTTTTATCCTGAGTGCAAGAACCTTCTCAAGTCAGATCTATGAGGGATTTGCCTTTTTTATCTGTAAAATATAGCAGAAGTACAAATGTTTTTTTCCTCTATGCCTATGCTTAGCCAGTACAAACGTTTTTTCCCTCTGAGTGGTGTTGTTTTTATTTTTGTTATTTTATTGGAATGTCTTCAAGCCCAGAGTGCTGGATGCATCATCAAAGAGTATGATCATTTTTAGTGACTTGTGCAGTGCCAAATTGATCTCCTAAAACTCTGTACTAATTTAAAATGCCAAATGCAGTGTTTGAATATGTTGCCACACAATCCGCCAATATTGAGCTTTATAGTTTTTGTAATTTTTGTTGGCATAATGAGTATGGATGGTGCACTTTGTTTTTTTAATTTACATATAATTATTTTTTAGCTAAATCCTTTTCTGTGGGTATATATACTTTTTCCTATGCAAATTCCTTGATTTTGTTTAAAGGTTTTTATGGTGATTCATTCGTTATTTGTGTTTAAGGAAATGCCTTTTTATTCTGCCACGTCTATATTTTGGGGCATAGATGACTAAAACATCATACATTGCTTTTTTGTATCTCCCAGTTGTTCTGTTGACAATAAAGGTTTATCAGTGGAAAATTAGAATAAGGTTGCTTTTATGTTCAAGTTGAAGGGCATGATTCAGGCCAAGAAAGCACTTTTGCCTCATTAGTTGGGTGTTACAGGTGAAAGTGGGTTTTTAGCCTGAATTAACAGAATGATTACTTCATACACCCCTTTAAGTAGGAATGTTACCATTTGGGAAATAAGTTTGTGGAATAAATTTGTGTTACTCCAGACTTTAGAAGTACGTATTGTAAAAAGGCAAAGGCATAAAATAATAGAAAGCTAGCTTGAAAAGGAGGGAATCGGTGAACTCCACAAAACACTAAAGAGTGTTGAAGCAAACAAAACAGTCATGGACTTTTGGTATCTTTCCCCTCAGTAATCAGTAATCTGAGAAGAGACGTTGTCAGCTGTAGCACTTCAGCTTTCTACTCTAACCTAGAGAAAAATAAGGTGGATCCAGTGTCCACTCAGTCCTAATGATCTCTGAGCAGCCCCTACCGCATGTAGAGCTCATAGGTTAGATTTGACCGGTGAAGGTAGGTGTTGTTATGCTTACCCTTATTTCATACCTGAGGAAAGGTTTAGAGGTGTGAAGACGTGTCAGAGGTCACATAGCCAGTGCTGTCCTCAAAGGGAAGCTCTTTGGGTGACCCAGTTTCATTCTAAGTTATTAAAAATTTGAGACATACCACAAAGTACAGAGAACCCCCCATACACCCAGCAACTAGGTAAAACAGCTATCAGTATGTAGCCACGTTTTTATTATTTTTTCTTTGCTGAAGTATTTGAAAACAAATCCCAGATAATACACATTTTGTTCCTATCTACTTCAATATGCAAAATGAACACATTCTCTAAATAGTGAGCCTTTTTTTTTAGATAACCATAATGCTTTCAATCACTTAGTAAAATAATTCTTTGATATCTTCTGATACCCAGCTTATAGTCAAACTTCTTAGATTATTTCAAATAATTGGTTTGCTCGAAATGGGATTCGAATAGGATCCATTTTATTTTGTTGTGATCTGTTAGGTCTCTTTTAATCTAAATCTTTCTCATTAAAAACATTTTTGTTTTACGCCACTGCCTAACTCATAATTTCCTTCTCAAACTAATCTTTGATTTGTCCTCTTACACAATTCCACAAAGGATTAAGATTCTTCTCCTCAAGAAGATCAAATTTAGGGGGAGATAGCTTTACTCATTTAGGGCATGGGGAATCAGGGATACCACCTAATAAGGAAATAGAAGTACTTAATATATTTTTAAAATCCTGTTTTAAAATATGTTTTAAAAAGACTAACTTAAGCAATACTTACTTGGATAGTGGATTTGTATTTCAAGTACATGATAGTCTGTGTTTCAAGGTTAAGGAATAGAAATAGAATTCTACCTTTTTATGGTCAGCATACATTTTTAGGTATCTTATTCCCTTGATTATTGGTAAAATCCATTTCATTGTTCATCACCAATGTGTACAAGCAAAGATAGACTTCATTCTCCTATCCCATTTTCCCATTATAAGGAAAAGGCTTTTCCTGGTGTAATTAAGCATGAAGTATTCTTGAAACCACAAGGAAGCACATTGAATCATTTAGAATATGAGCCATTCTGTAGGAAGGCTATACCAGGTTCTTCAACAATCCTCTCTACCACTAGGCAAGCTGTGTATCAACAAGTCATTTAACCTCCATGGATCTCAAGGCTGTAACTCAAGGCATTCTTCTAAGTATTCGGAATATAGCTATTTTCTTATGTGTTATTTAGTCCTTCCCTAGAAGCAAATTTTGAAATAAAAATCTTATACCATAGGTTATGTTTCAGCAGTAAAGTTGGCCATACCATTAGCCAAATAAACACAGTGGTTAGAAGTGCAGAGATCATTTGAGGGGTTGGGTGGTAGGGTGATAAAGTATGCCTTTCAAGTATTTAAGGTTATAACTCTTCCAGTTTCCCAAAATAAGATGGTAATTTGAAATTAAGTGTTTTGGCATTACTGTTGCTTTTTAATTCTTTGTTTATGATACTTTTAGGTATTTATTTTTAACGTAACTATTTACAGTTATCAAGGAGCAATCAAGAAGTTTTGTTCTGTGGATCTATGATGCAGTAATTTGTTCAGTATTAATTGATATCTGCCTTTAGGCATGTAAACTGCATGAAATGTAACAGGTGTCCTAATTCCAAAAAATGTGTGGTAATTGTTTGTTTGTCAAGCAGATGAATAAATATCTTTAGGGCATAGCTGGTCCTCAGGTGGTGCGCATAAATGGATTAATGATGTGACTCTGGGAGACATGCTTGTTTTGCAGCACCCTCCTCCACCGATTGCTGAAGCAGAACAAATATTAATTAACAGGGGCGGGCTGGGTGGCATGTTGGCTTTCTCTAGCTGATTTGGCAAAATGGTTTAATCCTTTCCCTCCATAAACCAACCCTCTTAGTTATTAGACGTTTTCATCCTGATGTTTAGTATTTCTAATTTTCTTAATTAGGATGCATTCATCTCTTGGGAAAATGTTACAAAGTTTATAGTTAACATTTTTAAAAATTTAGAGGAGCCCAAGATTTATTTAAGTGTTAATAGTTGGCGTTTGAATTGCAAAAGCATTTGTTTCTCAAAATGTAGATACTTCTTCCAATGAATTGTTCTCCATCGTTTCGTTTTTCTTTTTTCTTTTTCCTTCCTTCCTTCCTGCCTTCCTTCCTTCCTTCCTTCCTTCCTGTCTTCCTTCCTTCCTGCCTTCCTTCCTTCCTTCCTTCCGTCTGTCTTTTTTCTTTTCTTTTCTTTCTTTTTGTATTCTTACAGTAACACTAACCCACTATGGAAAAATTATAAAATCACCCATGGGGTAGGGAAGTTTAATACTCTTACTTCTTGCTTTCTTAAATTATTTCTGCAACACTTTCCTCTGTCCAACTAATGTGTTTTGTTCTATGGTGATTTGAAGTAGCTCAGCTATCTTCTGGGTGAAAAGACTCTCTACACTTGGGAGCCACCACTAATAAGAACTGTAATTTCGGACTTACAGAGTCATATCTGATTACTGCCATGGCAACTGCCTTGTGACAGGGTTGAAGAGAATTCAGGCTTCATGAAAGAGTAATAGAAAGGAAGTTTGCTGAGGGGCTGAGTAGTACTTTCTGAAAGAGTTTTTGAATGTTTTAAATAAGCTTGCTGTTAAATGAAGATCATACAATTATTTCAAAACTCAGTAATGCTGCTTAGACTTGGCAAGTCAAAACTTGCAGTGTTAGAGTTGAATACTTAGTTGTTTTTCTTTGACTCTAAATGTTGAATAAGGTAAGTCACATTGCTTTAACTCTATCAGATTATTCATTATTTAGAACCAATCCAATTATTTTTGCATATAATAAATTATACTGCTTTAAAAAACATTTTAAGCTGAGAGTAGTAGTATTGTAACTTAAGAAATTCCCACTTGCAGACAGGTGCAGTGGCTCACACCTGTAATCCCAGCACTTTGGGAGGCTGAGGCAGGCGGATCACAAGGTCCGGAGATCGAGACCATCCTGGCTAACACGGTGAAACCCCATCTCTACTAAAAATACAAAAAATTAGCTGGGCGTGGTAGTGGACGCCTGTAATCCCAGCTACTTGGAAGGCTGAGGCAGGAGAATTGCTTGAACCCGGGAAGCGGAGGTTGCAGTGATCTGAGATGGAGCCACTGCACTCCAGCTTGGGTGACAGAGCAAGACTCCAGCTCAAAAAAAAAAAAAAAAAGTAAGAAATTCCCACTTATTTGTGATAGTTGCAGTTGGTGGGTAAGTGCCCTCCTCCTCCCACCCCTGGGTTCAGTTTTGCCTCTTCACTAGGAACTGGAGAACAACACACACATACATGTAATCCATTTACGTGTGTTCCACCTATTTTCCCTGACACTGTTGAATATTCTGTCCCCTCTGCAACCACTAAATGTTCATGAAAAGCTTACTCTTTCCCTTACCTCCCTCCCCTTTTACTGAAATGCAGGCAGTGAGGTGGAAGTTAAAATGTCTTAAGTATTCTTGTAAGTGAACTTTCTAAGATATGGGGATAAGGGTGAGCATGAGCAATTCTTTTTCATGGAAATGGACTCATTATTTAATTGTATCATATCCTGAAGGATTCTTGAATCTTCTTTTTAAATGGCTACATTTCAAGCCCTGACTTCAAATTTGAGAAGAGAAGAGGGTGGGGGAGGGGAGGTAAACAAGTCAGTGATGCCACCCAGTGAGAGAAGCCAGTAGGCTATATAATAAGATCTCCTTTTTATTTATTGCTCCTTATAGTCGTTTTAATTATTCTGGAGAATTTTGAGAATTCTATTCATTTATCTTTTTTTAAACTTCTGTTTTCTTGAGCGACATTTGGCCTTTTGAACAACAAAATAAAATTGGAAATGCTAATGTTTTGAGCCAACTAAAGGAGGAAAATAAAAATGTCACCATGGTAACAAAGCTGCTTTCTAGATGGTTTCCTAAGATATGCCTGAACTAGAAGCAGATGTCTGATTTGAGAATCTTGCCTCCTTCAATGTAAACAAATAACTTCTGGGCAGGTGTTGGAAATAATATGGAAATCCTATTAAGGGGCCCCGGGTTGCTGTCAGTCAGGAAGCCCATGCCACAAAAGGGCTGGTTGTCGCATAAAGGAGCAGAGTAAATTCTCATTAGGCTTGAGCTTTTCCCAGGAAATGATTGTCTCCGTGTGTTCTTTCTCCTGTGAATCTGAATGTAAGCTGTTGCTTCTATTGATCTATTCACTGGCTTTATTTTTCTCCTCTTCATTCCAGATCCTCCCTCGCCCCCACAAGCCTGTGTTCTCCCCCTCACCCACCCCTTCCCTTTAGATTAACACTTGATCTGTGCTACTGCTCTGAGAGTTGTGACATTTGTGATTTTAACCTCCCAACCTGGGTAGGGGTAGGGGTGGAGAAGGAGGGGAAAGTTAGTCTTGTTCCCTTGGCCTTTTTCACAAAGACTCTGGCTGATTGGAACTGGCACAGCTAGTGGCAGCAGCAGTCATGAAGACCATTCTGTATACATTTACTTGAAGTTATGTTTTTATGAATTAAGCAGAAACTGAAAGCTTGAAGAGACAGTGTTTTAGGAACTTTTAAAAACGTACACAGTTGTTTGGTAAGCCTCTGAGGCTGCCCTGGCCAATATGGGTGTAGCCACTAGTCACATAAAGCCATTTAAATAAAGTTAAATTAGTTGAAGCGAAGTAGAATTTTGAAACCCATTTTCCCAGTTGTATTAGCCACATATCGAGTGCTTAGTAGCCACACGTGGCTGTAGAAACTGCCAAAACAGCAGAGATACAGAACCTTCCCACTGCTGCAGAGAGTTCTATTGGATGATGCTGCTTCTCTGACAGACCCTGATGTGGCTTGATGGTTCTGACGTTCCTTCTGGCTAAAACTGACTCCTGATATTCAAAACCTAAGTTCCCCTGGTTTCATAGACAACAAGGCATGTATGTATTCAGTTTTGGGTGGTTGATACGATTAGCTTCACTAATATAGTGGTGATCTTTAAATGGTTGTAGATTTTTTTTTTTTTTTTTGGTCATGAACTGGTGGAGCAGTTTAAACATGAGTCTTCCCAAAAGGAACCCCTAAGAGATGCAGTTTAATGTTTCTAGTTAGAAAGTTGTGGCAGTTTTGGGAGGAAGGGAGGAGTGCTTGAAAGCTCTGCATAAGGGTGCTCTTTATAATACTCAGAAGGTTAAATGTGGATAAACACAAAACAAGGCTTCAGAAAAGCCACACTATTATTATGCAGCGTTTCTTGGACTATAGTCCCCGAGACGCACTTCATAAAGCCAATAAAGCGCGCACTGGTGGTCTCCCGTTGCCCTAGCAACGGGCCATGGGGCACAGTGTATGTGAAATGCATGAACATCTGTGAATTAATCTTTTTTAGTTTGTTCTTTTCTTGGCACTGATTGGACCACTCGGGCTTGTGCCTGTGACACTCTGTTCAGAGGGGTAATCTGGAGCAGTCCCCAGGGCCTTGCCCTAAAGTGGATGGTGGAATGGAAAGTGAAGGGAGATTTATCCCAGCAGTGCATTCAGCAGTGCAGGGATTTAGCCTGACAGCACTCTCGGCGGGATGTTATTAGCTTACTTTCTGGTGCATGGGGAAATGAATAAAAAATTTTCTAGTAAATCTGGGCATTATTGGGTTTATTGGGTTTCCCTGAAAAAATAATCTGCAGAGAAAATTGAAATAATCACTTGTGTTTGTACCACAGTTATCAGGACTTGGAAGCTGAGTTATTCCACATCCTTGGCCCAGCCCCGGTCTCAGGGATTATAACCAAACCGTATTGGACTGTCAGTGCTCTGAATGAGACTCCTGAATTGGATGTATAGGCTGGAATGTGTTTTGATGATAAAATCTGGTAGTAACCTAGTCTGACCTTATTTAGGGTAATTTTAAACTAAGCTGGTCACATTTTTGTCTTTGTGAGAGTAAGAGCAAATTATGACTAAATAGGTAAGCATCCAGGTACAATACTTCGGTTAGTTAGTTACTCCTCTACCCCTGACCTCTTCCGTTCTTTCCCTCCTGCTTCCCTCCCCCTGCCACTTCTTCCCTCCCTTTTTTCAAATTGCCATCCTCCTTCTAGACTTCAGTGTGACTGTACAGACTGTGTTCAGTTCCTCCTGTCAATACCAGATGCTCACTTGTAAACTGTTTTGCTCACCCTTGTCATTTTCAATTCCCTTCTCTTTCTTCCTTTTTTTCTCTTTGTGCCTCTTTTTTTTTTCTTTCTCTCCATTCTTCCTTATGGGTCAACCCTCTTTCCTGGGGAGAAATGAAAGAAGAATATTACATATGAAATGTTTCACGATGGATGTTGTCTATTTGGTTAATAGGGTGAAAATTTTCTTTAACAAACATATAAGACAAAAGTCTCTGCTACATGATAGTCCATTTGATTTGTTCAATTGCATTAGTACTGAAAGATATTTAAGTGGGAAGAACTCTTTGTCAATTCTGTATATATTTTCCTTTGGATATTAAAAAGGCCCAACTATACCTCTGTGGCTGAGAGATTTTTCTGATTTTTTTTGTTAGACAACTCAAAATTATTTTAATGATTTCTGACTTTGAAACCTGTTGGTATTGATAGATGAACTTGCAGTCTAAATAAAATATTTAAAGTTAGTCAGTAGGTATTGATTCAGCAGCTGGAGGGCAAACAGGCCTGTACTGTATTGGGGGTGCATAGTAAAGATTAGATACAATCCCTTCCTTCAAATCATTTTCCTATTAAAATATGGAACTGCAATATGCTTCCTTCTGAGTAGAATAAAATATATTAATGGATCATTCCTCTTCATTTCTCAGAGCTTCTGGTGAGTCCTGAATTCTTTAAAATGTGCATATAAAACCAGTTTATGATGATTGGAGGGCTAGCTCTGAAGGCAGTCTTCCCAGGAAGCTGCCAGGTCTGATGTGCAAATACATGCAAACATGAACCTTCAGCAAACACTGACAGTAATGCCAGTGGCAACTTTCTGTCGACTCCCAATCTGGATATGGGCCTTTTACTCGAATTTAGAAAGTGTTTTGTAGGAATCATCAAAACAATTGGACTATACAGCTAAAATATTTGTCATCTGACTTTTTGGCATTTGAATACTCTCACTTGCTTTTCAGGTGATTTCTCTGATTTAAAAATAAGTAAATAATTTTATTTATGTTTTGCTGCTCCCATGTAGCTCTGATGGTGTTTTCTTCTTTCAAGAGTATTTAAAAAAATTGCCAACTTTCTAGTTGTTACTTGAAGACAGCTTCAGAAGTACCTTCGCAGCGTATTTCTGCGTCAGGGTACTTCTGAGATTATTAGAGACCTTTAGAAGGAAGAAGTTTCTCAAATTTTGTTTACTATGTCCTGGAGTAGTAGTTGCTTTTTGAAAGCACAATTTTTTATGCCCAGAAATAAAAATCTGTAGACACTGGTGGTAAAAAGTGAAAATTCTGCAATTACAGGTGGCAGAGTAAACCGGCTATAGTCAGAAGCAGAAATGAGGTAGAATGAGCATGAATCTCTGCTGTTTCCTTCATCTGTATGGTGTTTTAGTTTAGTTTGTTTGTTTGTATTTGCTTGTTTTTGTTTGGTTGGTTTTTTGTTTTTTGTTTTTTTTTTTTTTTTTTTAGACATTCACGCTCTGTTACCCAAGCTGCTGGAGTGCAGAGGCACAATCTCGGTTCACTGCACCCTCTGCCTCCTGGGTTCAAGTGATTCTCCTGCCTCAGCCTCCCAAGTAGCTATGATTGCAGGCACGAGCCACCATGCCTGGCTAATTTTTTTGGGTATTTTTTGGTAGAGATAGGGTTTTACCTTGTTGGCCAGGCTTGTCTTGAGCTTCTGACCTCAAGTGATCCACCTGCCTTGGCCTCCCAGAGTGTTAAGATTACAGGGATGAGCCATTGTGCCCAACCCCCTCATCTGTGTTTGAAAGTCTGTTAAAATCTCTATCATGTCCCTATGTACTAAGCTGGTAGATAGCAATAATTATTGAATTTTGTTTTTAACTTTTAAACTCTTACTGTGTTTTAAAAGCAGTAATAGAAATAAAATCAACATTTTAATTACTGTTGTAGGTATGTGGATCTATAAAAGTGAAAATGTTTAGGGGAAAAAAAATGTTGCTTGTTTTCTTAGACACACAATATTACATGGAAATATTTGGTGATTGCAGTGGCTTCAGCATTTTAAGACTGGGCTACCAGAAACTGTCAGTGAAAGAGTCCAAATGGAGACCCTCATACCATACCAAAGTATTTAAAAGTTATAAATCCAGTAAATAAATACACCTTAGAGTTGACCTGAAAGGCCAGGTTGGAATTTAAAAATCTCAGGCACTTTTGGAATTCATTGCTTTAACCATGTGGGCCCTCACATATTTTCTTGTACACACCCTAGTTCTCACTTCAAAGCTTCATCAGACCCCCATGGCTGCCCTCAGATCTAGACACACTCAAACCAGCAGCTTGATCTCACCCTTGGAGGCCTCAGGAAGAGGACTGAGTACTCTGGATTGGGCCTGGGCAGGGTGTCTGGGCAGGGAATTTCGGGTCCTGGGTACCCAGCTCTTGGTGTAGAGGCCATGGACAAGTCCTGTGTGTGGGCATGTCCCCTTGTCTTACAGGGTGAATCTCACCCAGCTGAAGGCCAGGGCCCAAGTGAGGGGCCCTTCTCGCCAGGCTGCCTGGTTTGTACTTGATTTCACAAGCTATACATTTAAGAGGAAAGAAAGGGAAGTTAGAACTGCTTTGTTTTAAAATAATTCTTTGTTAAATAAATATTAACATTTTTAATCAAAATTTATCCAGGAAATTCTAAAATGTAACATATATGAAATATAAAAGATAATCTTTAGGAACAGCTGCCTTGACACTGTGCTTTGTAGCCTGCTTACATATGTCTGTTTTTAAAATACTCCAATAAAAATCCTAAATGCATATCATACCTATTGGAAGTGCTTGTGAAAGGGAGGTGGGGAGGTACCTTTAAAGTTGAGCAAGGTAAAGATAGTGGAGCTTCAAAGTCAGACTTTCTGCATGACCCCACCCTCAATCTGGTCCACATTGTAAAGATTGGGCACTAGTGAAAATGCCAGGCAAGGGTTAGTCCTAAAGGGATTAGTCATGATGATTCGAGATTCTTAAACTAAAGATTATCACTGGGGACTAACTCAGGTCATGATTTCTCTTTTCATCTGCCTTTGTTCCTTTTATGCACTTCCACAGTTGGACAGCTGGAAGTGCCACAGAAATATTTGAAGAGCCCTGTTTAGTAGTTTATGTGAAAAGTCGTTGAATAATTCACGTAACAAATGATTAGACAAGCACTTGTCCATCTGACTGAATTATTCTACATGTTTGCCCAAGCAACAAAGGAGAACAGCGTTTCCTCCTACAGCGGGTATACAGTTGCGGTATTGACCCATGTAGTTATTGGGTGGGTTTCAGTCTTTTGTTGACATTGTTGTTAATGAAAGCAGCCCAGACGAGCTGTGAGCAGCTGGGCTGGATAATTGTGAAGGATTCATGCTTGTTGCTGTTACCCCCAGTGTTTGCAGTGGGTTGTTTGCTTTGACTTTTGTTGAACTGTTGACAAAAGCATTAGATACAAATGGGAACAAATAAAGTGGTAAGATGCCAGGAGGGCTTGGCAGGAGTAGTGGTTTTCTTTCTGACTTAAGTGGAGGATGTTGGAACTTATCTAGATGGAAAATGGAAGGTGTATTATGTGTGTGTATATAGCAGTTTTCCCTTCTGATACCATACTGGAAAATTTTGTTGCTTATGTACCTTGGCTCACAGAGGTGAGAGAATCAAGGAGGCCACCATATCTTGTAACCCTCAAAAAGCCACACTCTTTATCATGCCAATCAGGTGACTTACAGGCCAAGAATATTACAACAGAAATAGTCGGTTTCCAGATTCCTTCTCCTCAACTTGTATTTTGGACTGGGGAGATGACAGGCATGACATTGAGGTGGGGAGAATTAAGAAGAACAGTATATGCTAAAATAGTATAGCTAGCAAAATGGAAGTCATTTACTGGAACGCTTTTAATTTGGTTTAAACAAAATACTCTTTTGTATATTCAAATGGGGAGTAGCTCAGCTGTTGTGAAGCCAGAAAATTAATGGTATTTTTAGTGAAACAGCAAAAGCATGTCAACAATGTAGCTGCGGATGATAATGCTGGCATTTTATTCATGAGGAATTATCAATGCAGGTTACTGGACAACATAGTGTGACTGAAAATGATTGAGTGTTGGAGAAGCTCGCTGTCCTTCTGCTCGATTATTCCATTTTGCATTTAGGCTTCCCCAGGCTTCATTTGTGCATGTATTTTCCCTATCACAAACCAAAATGTAAAGTCTTCTTGGCTTAGGATTGTATGCATATTTCTCCCTTTAAAATGTCTCTGAATGAAAGTTCCCTTTGAGTATTGACTCAGAAGCTGAGGTGTTTGTTTTCAGTGCACAGATGGTCAGTGGAGGTGGTTAAGCTTCAGAGATAGGTGCTCTGAACAGTTTATCTAAATAGGTCTATGGCAGTTGTCTAAAAGCCAGCAAAACTCACCACAGTTTGATAGATGGAAGTTGTCACAGAATGTACCTTCTCTGACAAATAGAAGATTTGGAGTAAGTAGTGAGACCAGGAAAATGTTTAAAAAACATGGGCAAGAATAGGCAGAAACTGTATCAAGGAAATTAAAATGCCTTCTGGGAGAGTGTGTTTCAGTGATACGATAATTGAAGAGTTACTAAAAATATATTTGGTCAAGAAAATTAAACTCTTGTCTTTTTGTTTGGTCTCCGGTTTTGGTCTAAGGCACTCTGGGCACCATCACTCAAACTTTGTTTTGTTGGTATTATTTCACCCACAGTTTCTGAACAAGGAGGAGGCTAGGGGTTCCTCTCAACGTTCTGTTCTCCAACCTCATTTATCGGATTCCCCTCCTCTACTGGTGACAAAAAGCATGGATTATACCCTTGTGTAATTTTGCTTGTTCCAGTACTTGATGTGACCAAATCTAGGAAAGAGCAGGAATTTACTGAGTTTGTTAAAAGTGGGAATGACCAATTGTTTTCGTCTTTGTAGCATCTTAATCCTAGAGAGCAGTAACCAGTGAGAAGTCGTCAGGACTTTATCAGAAATGGGGGCATGTGTTACATGGCTGTGCTCCACTAAAAAATGTAACATGAATGCTCCCCAGGTTTCAGCTCTCAGAAGTTATTTTGCTTATTTCAATACTAGATGGTCAAGTGTAAAGGTCTAGATCTGAAGTTCATGAGGAAGAAACCCCTGAAATGACAGACACTGAATGGGGATAAATGCATCTGTGTGATTAAGCAGTTGGTAGTTCTTCCAGGGTTTAGTACTCAAGAGAGGAGGTAGGGAAATCATGCAAGTAGAAAACTTGGAAAGACTCACCTTAGAGGGGATATCTAAAGAATAAAATAAGTAATAATTAAATAGGAGAAAAAAAAAAGGAGAGAAAACTTGAGAAGACGATAAGGCAAGAAGTTTTTCACCATTAAGAAGAAAGAAAGACTGAGACTGCACTGACTTGACTCAGCATGACTGTAAAATGGGACCATGAGCAAAAGCACAACAGAAGGCTCACAAATGAAAAGAAGGAGTTCAAGAGAAGTTTACTTAGGCCACGTCAAAAACATTGGTACACTGCACCCTTAGGCAGTGGCCAGAGATGCAAGGGTAAGCATATTTTGGAAAAGAACTGTTTTACAGACATATATGCCTCAGTCTTTCCTCCCCCTCTTTTCCCACTGCTGAAGCAGGTATTCGTGTTTGCTATGCTTTTAAAGCTAAAATAGCACCCTTGTAAATGGTGATTCAAGGTGACTCTTTACGTACACTGTTCAAACTGTTTCTTAAGGTTGGGAAGTTGGTGTGTGTTGGGACCTGTCTACTTCTGTGCATGTGACATACTGTGAACTCTAGAGAGCCGGTAGGCAGAAAACAGTGTAGGCATACTAGCTAGACACATCCTCTGAAACCAGATGGCCTGGGTTCAGATCCTGCCTTCTGCCGTTTACCAGCCTTGTGATTTTGGACAAGCTTCTTCTCTGTGTGTGTAACATGGGGTGGTAAAGGTGCCCAACACAGTAGGTCATTATTGTTACTTTTTTGTTTTTTAGTGTACTATATGAATAATTTGAAAATGATCTGATTCTGTTTTTCCTTTGGGAAGTTAATATTTAAATTAACTTGCATTCCACAAACAAACACTAAACTAACAGCAGAAAAAAGCAAACTAGAAATGTGTCAGGCCATGGGGAAATTATTCTGAGATTAAATTTTACCTAAAAAAAATCTACAAAATGGATCTTGTATGTGCAGATGGTTGAGAATTAACTTTAGCTGATCCTAGCACATATTTAATTCCATTGGGGATTTTGTATTTAGGGATAGTTCAACCTTGGCTGAGAATGTGACTTTCATGTATTTTACAGCAAAACTACTTGGCTGCTTGTAATGGATGAAATTGGAGACCAAAGAGAGAGAACCTTGTGGGTTCCTGTCAGTCTAAATCCTGGTTTTAAAAGACGTTCACCTGCTGTGCTAGTGCTGTGTTCTTCTGCTGGTAGGAAAAGCTAATAAATGCCCTGACTAGCTGAACTAGTGGCCCGAGGACTGTGATCTCACAGTTTACCGTTTTGTAGAGAGCCTCTTTTATTTTCATGTCAGATTATCTGTAAAATGGACGTCTCCCTCCAGTGTTGTAAACCGTAACAATTCTGGCATTCCTCTAATTGTGTGGGGAGAGGGAATATACCCAACAGACGCTTGTCAAGCAGGAGAGACTCTTGCTGCTTTTCATTATTTTACTACTCATACACCTAATCCCTGTCAATAAGGTTGGCTGTTTGGGGAAAGAACACACATCCCTGCACTATAATACTGATTTATTTGCAGCTTCTTTTCTTCAGACTGAGTTAAATGAATCTCACGAGGCAGTGAGTTGGTCTTGATATGGACTTTGGCAGAGGTACGTCTGAAGGGAAAGGAGTGATTGCAGTATTCAGGGTGCTGGGGAACTGCAGGCCTGGTCCAGCAGGGGAGGTTAAGTACTATACTCCTACCCCTGTTTCAGACGCAAACTGTGTCATCCCCGGTTGCTGTGTTTTCAGTGAAGATTAGCCTCAGTTTCTCCATAAAAAGTTAGCCTGGAAGATTTATATGACCTATGCTTTTTAGGCCATTGAAATAACACTTTTTTTTTTTTTTGCAGGGGTGGTGGGGGCAAGGGAGTGCCCTTTTGGTGATTAGTGCCCTCTACATAGTTGTCTTTCAGAGCTACAAAGTGAAGGAACCCTCCTGTCCTGAGGAGAGAGGGTGCCCAGAATGGAAATTCAGGTTGCTCACAGAGTCATACCAACAGGGCTGTAGCAGATTCCATATTTTCTTAATAAGAATGACAAAGGGGCCAGAGTCCTGGAAAGCAAGATACTCACTGGGCATAAGGTGGTGATGCTTGCCCTCATGGGGAGAGTGTGGTTTTCCCATAGAAGAATCCGGAATAACCAGCCAACATGGCCAAGTTTCCCACTGTGGGCAAGCAGTGAGGGGAACCTGAGCAGACAGGATTTCAGCTTCCCACGTGAGCCAGGGTGGGTCTGGCAAAGGTTTAGGAGATGTCTTTCAAGTGGATCTGGTTTTCTACTTCTGGATGTATAGCGTCATCTTCCTGCATGATCTGTTTTTGTGAGACAGAGGACCTGGGAACCATGAGGCCATATTTGAGGCAGCTCATTCTTACCAACCACCAGACCTTTGTTTTTAGAAAATTGGAATCTTCACCAAAGGCCCAAGAAGCCTTTGTGGGGTCAGCTGTGCTTGAGAATTCTTGAATCTTTGTTACTCTTTACTTTCTCACCTACCTGAGATGCCATTTTGCTTGCTTAGCTTAGGTTTGGAATTTGATTTAGAGGGATTCACATTTCTCTGGTTATCAAAACTTAGCATCAGTTGTGTTTCTTTGTAGAGATGTATTTTACTTAAAAGATAAGGGAAAGGAACATGTATTCCTGTAGCTCAGAAAATCCTAAGAGGAGGGACTAGATTAAGTGGAAACTTTCTACAATGACAATCAGAGTTCTGTTAAAGAAACAAGTGCGAGTGAGGACAGGTGGAGCATAGAAAACTCTCAGCCCAGGGACTCAATTAAAAATGCTTTTAAAATGTAATTCCAATCTATGTGGATAGTCTTAGAACATTGCAAGATGTGTGAAAACATGCTTTAAATGCCAGCAACCAGTGAAAAGGGCACAGTTTTAGAAACCCTGCTATAAATTATATGCCTTTGGCTTTCAGGAACGTGGAGGATACATCACTGAAATATTCAGAATAAATATCAGAGAGAATTGTACCAGTCTTTTCATTCCACAAGGAATGAAATTTTTAAAGAGCTAGTTGTGTTTGGCCTAAGATCCTGAAAATTTTTTTATAGTGTCACAACATTTGTTTTGGAAGATGTACAAATCAAATCTGATTATAAAAAATATTGTAACAGAAATATCCGTCTAACCAAACAATTTCTAGACCCCAACCAGTGGTCCACTTACTTAAAACAATATTGAATGTAACCCAATGCCATTAAGGCAAAATAATGTTAGTCTTGGAGATTTTTCTTTCATGAGTTCCTTACTTCTTGGAATTCATATAGGCAATCGGCAGTGATTCGAAAAATGTTTATTTACCTTTGGAATATACTATATGATTTTAAAAGTGTAGTTCGCCTTTCAGATCATTTTCTGCGTAGTTCCATGTTGCAGTATTTGCTTTTGTGGGAAGAGACTACTCCAAATGAAATTCTGGTTTCTGATTGGTTTCCTTTTTACGTATTTTAGTTTCTCATCTTTTTATACCTAGAAAGTTTTTCATGTATTTAACAGAATAATTTCCCCCTAAAAATATTGAAGTAGTAGCATAATTTACATTTTACTCATTGTCAGCAACCAAAACCACAGGCCACAACTTGATCAAACACAGGCTTAAAATAGAGTGGATGGCCATTGCTACATGTGAGTGGTTTTTGCGCCTAACCCTAGTGGCAGTTGTTTCCAGTCATGCCTGTGCGTGCCTTCCTTAGGGGTTATATTGTTGGGCCATTCTGCTTGGTGTTTCCTGACTCTGCCTGTCCCTGGGTTCAGAACCCAGGGATCTTCTTCCTCCTAATTACCCTTACCCTCTTCAGTCCCCCCAGGTGACACTTGCCTCAGGCTTCTGCCCCCCCTTCCCCCTCGCCCCGCATTGGGGATCCCTTTCCAGATAAAAGAATTGAGAGGTAATGTATTGCTTTTCTCAGTGTTTAAGGAAAATCACTAGAACCCTGCTTAGTATAGAGTGAGAAGCGTGTGCTTTTTAGCAATTGCCATGGGCTCTGGAGGAGCTCTGCCCCTGCTAACTTTATGGTCTTGGAATGAATAATAATTAACACTGTGGGTGCATATACTCTGTGCTGTCATCAGAACAGCCCATTAAGTGGAGTTTGCTGTTAATCTCCGTGTTGCAGATGAGGAAAGTGAGACACGATGAGAATAAGTAAGTTGCCTGTGGTTCACCTAGAACATAAGTGATGAACTGACTAGAGTGCCAGTTTTAAACCCTCATCTGGACGTACCTTACTTGGTGTAGGCAAAATGCAAAGATTAGAGATAGGAGGAGCCCCAGCAAGGGGCCTGCCACTTAGGAAAATACTTAATCAAGATTGTAGGAGCTTCCTGCTTTTCCTGTCAGATCAGCAGAAGTCCAAAGTAACGCTTTTGTGTATGTGTATTTGTAATAGTGCTGTTGTAATGTGTTCTTTTCATGTGACTTGTCTGCCATAGTCCTTTAGAGTGTAAACTTATCACATGGGCTGGGATGTTTTAATACTTCACATTTTTGTGGAGCTTCAAAATGGTGGTTCAAGGCCATTTTATTTCGGAGCATTTTGGAATGTCATCACATAGTCCCGAGCGTGTTTTTGTGTTAAATTTCTCATATCCAGCAGATGTGTCCTCCTCTTCTACCAGCTCAGACTCTGCTATCTGATTAGTTTAAATGTATGCAGACAAAAAATCTGATGAAGATTTTAACTTGTAGCCTCATCAGTTTGCTGGAGGTTAATAGGAATACTCTTGCAGTAGTAGAATTCCTCAATTTGGGTTTTCTAGCTTGATGTCATTTTTATTTCATGAAGAAAAAAAGGTAGTTTTTGTTTGCTTTTTTTTTTTTTATAACCACTAACTAGATGTAATGATAATACTTTATAACTTAAGTGTCTATAATTTTTAAATCTCATTGTCCTTTCTGCTTGTCCCTAATTGATGAACAAGCACTTCTGCTTGCAGTGTTTTGGCTCTTGTTTCCTATCATCTGACTTTTGGAGATTTATGGCATGGACTGAGTAGGGACCACTTATGTATCCTACTTTTCTTTGTTTTCCTTTCCAGTCTTCCATTCCCCCTTTTCACTGCCATCTCCTCCTGCTTCTCCAAAAAAGGACATCTTAGTGCCTTAGTGGGTGGCAGTCGCAGAAAAATACTTGATTCCAGTGCTATATCAAATAGTTGGGGGCAGCCTACGGAATTAACTTGAAGGCTGCATATGATAGTGATTTATACTTTAAGAATACCAGATTGGGGCCCATGTCTTCACAAGGGCATTTTCTTGTATTAATTTGTGAATCTACATGAAAACAAGACACTGAATTTAAATTTCATTTATTCTTCATTTAACTAACCACTTTTAAAAAAAACATAAAATCCTGAAATCAGGATATCCTTAAAATCTGGAGCGTGCAGTCATTAACAGCTGTTTATGACTGGTGGCTTAATCATTTTCAAGATTCTTCTTTGATTCACTAAGCACTGTTACTGCCACGGTGGCTGGTCATTTTGGTTCTTTTTTAAACAGTCCTCAGCTTTATATTAGGGAGCTAAAGTGAGGTGAGAGATGATGTCTTAGCATCCTATACCAATTCAGTATCCCTTATCCGAAAAGCTTGGGACTAGAAGTGTTTTGGGTTTGGGTTTTTTTTCAGATTTGGGAATGTTTGCATTATACTACTGGTTGAGCATCCCAAATCTAAAAGTATGAAATTTTAAATGCGCCAATGAGCATTTCCCTTGAGTGTCAGATTGGTGCTCCAAAAATTTTGGATTTTGGATTTCAGATTTTCAGGTGTGGGCTGCTCAACCTGTACTGGCCACTTTGAACTGATTGAATAACAGGCATCACACAAGATGCTTGAAGCTAGATTGCCCTGGTAGAGTGACAATAAGGGATAACTACTTTACACTTATTTTATACTACTGCCGTATTTGATGATCTGTTAATTGCCAGTCATGTTTATTTAGATAGTCTGGATGATGGGATTCTTCACTGTGGCTCCCCTAGGCCTTCCTGGCAAAGGGCACAACAGATAGAGTAAACAAATTACTGCTTTTGTTACCACTCAAACTGTTTTGGTTCAGTATTCTAACTTATTGAGTGTATTTTATTTTTTAAATAAAATACGTGGAAAGAGAGAAAAGCCAACCAGGAGTATGGTAGAAAGAGCACTGGACTAGATTCAGGGGAGGCATGGCCATCGTCTGGCCTTATCTATGCCATCTGTCTCTGAGCCTCGGTTTCCTCCTCTGAGGAGCTCAGACTGCATGACCATTAGGTTCTTCTGAACCAAAAATTTATGATGTATGATGAACCCTATGATTTATTTGATATTTGATAGCAGTGCTTTATTATTTTTAAAAACCCTCAAATTATTACTTTGAGCTAAATGATACTCTGTATAGATATTCTCAGTGAAATGTTGGAGATGCCTCAGACATGTAAATCAAAGATTTCGTTCAGTATTTTAATTTATTTCATATGTTTGAAGGTGCATTTCCCACCAATCCATGGTTTTAGTCATGAAAAAAACGTGGTATTATGGAAGGTATAATAGTATAAAATCCAGAAGAGTAGATCTGGGCTCAAATCACAGAGTAGAGATAGATGACTTAGCAAGTTACTCAGTTTCTGCCAACTAGATTCTTTTTAACAGCAAAATAGCAGCAATAATAATATCTATCTTACTGGGTATAATTGCAAAGTGCCTGACATTTTACTCAGTTCTCAGTAAATGTATCATGTATTCAAAATAGTAATTCTGGCTAAATCAAAAACACTATTTGCATGCTAAAAGTTGTAGTGCCTAGCATTAATTTAGTTTGTGGCGTCCTTATGATTTTCTGTCCTTTTGAAGATGTGTCCATGACAGAAGTAATAATAACCAGACTGTTAGAGCATCTTGAGTATGTGTCATGGGCCAGAAATTGGGCTGTATGCTTTATATATGTTGTCTCATTCTAAGATTTCCTTTCCTTTTTCTTCAAAACGTTAACTCTGTTTACCTGCAAATATTGGACTGTGATAACAGCAGAGACAAGATGCTGTGGTAGAAACTTTCTATCTTTCTAAATTGATAATCATGGGTTCTGATAACTTGTTATAGTTGTATCTCCATTAATCATTTGTAAAACAGTAATTCTGTGTTTTGAGTTTATATTTAATCAGAGATGGATTCATTTTTTTCTTTTGCGGAAACAAACTTAATTGAGCCTATACTATTACAGAAGCTTTAAGATGTGGCATCCTCACAGCCATCCTGTTTGTAAATTTTGTAGGCTTGTCATTGTTTTCACATCTATAAAAATGTGGTCCATTTGTGGGTGCTCTTTTACTTATAGAATCAGAAGTGGGTGGTGTAAGAGGTTCCTCACATTTATCGAACTATGGAACTTTAGAAGAAAGATTACTGAAAGGTTAACCTTACCAGGTATTTTTGGCATAATTTCTCTCTCATATTTTGAGTGCTTGTTTATATATAAAGATGAATATCAAATTCAGTAGCTTGTTAACAAAGCAACTAGTGAGTGATGTAATTGCTAAAGAAACTCAATGCACTGTCTTATGTATGCAGTCTCTGTGTCTGTTAAAAGAAAGTAATAGATATGTGAACTATAAATATATGAAATGAATCAGAAAAAAGTCATGCACAGCCTCATCAAGCATCTAGATGCATAGGTCCACAGATAATGATCTTCATCAAGGTATGTACAGTGAATCTGCCTGTTCAGTAATTAGTACCTTTTTTTTCATCACAATCCTGACTTTATGATGAACCTCATACTGTAAGGCCAAAAAAAAAAAAATTGTAGGCATTAATCTATGTACATTGTATTTGAGTAAGTGTCCTTGTTTCTTAGCTGACTTTCATTGCAAGCTTGAATTGGAGACCATGTACAGACTTTGCTAATCCGAACTCTTACTAGCTGCAGGACCTTGGACAACTCCCTTTGCCAGTATTTTTATTAATACTTAGTATTTAACACCAAAATATTTGGACTAGGAGGAGTTCTCTGAGTTTGTGATTACATCCGAAAAATAAGATTCACTCTGGGAGAAATTATGAATTGATGAATTAGAATGAGTCTTGGATGTACTTAATCTGCTGTGGTTAAAGATCACCACTCATCGGCCAACTCAGTAATGTTATTTTGTTCTTTATGTTTAGATGTACAAATAAAAATAGCTGGTATATATTTGTTAGATTTTGATAAAGAGCTTGCTTCATGTGGCAAAGAGCTCTTCACTTACCATATTGGAGCAGAAGCAAAGGTCAATTGAATATAGGCTCTTTGCTTGTAGAGTGACAGCATACATACCCAGAAAGTCGGAAGATCTCTAGCTTTCATGTGACTGGGTGTTAGGATGTTTCTCTCAGGAATTGAGGATCTAATGTCCACGTTAAGGACATTCTAAGCCTTTATTCTAAGGATACTCTGACTTTTCTAGCCACATAGATACAGGTGTGTTCAGTGATTCCAAGAATAACTTTTTAAGAAAAATATGCTACATATTTTCCAAGGATTCCTTAACTACTTCCTAGCAGCGGGAGGGGGAGAGAGAGAAAGAGTGTGTGTGTGTAATTTGGTATAGAATGTAGTTATATATAATTTGATTTTTTTAAATGACTCTTGGGTAGCATAAGAAGATGTTACCAAAAAAGTGCAATCTTGATTAGTTTGAACTTACCTCACTGGTGTCTCAGGTAACCTGTTGTTATTGTTAAGATCTGTTGCCATAAAGAAGGCCACTCAGATTCAGCACAGTTGGCAGTTGGTTGGAGTTTGGATCTGGAAGCATCCTATTTTGTGGTTTTCTTAAGATAAAACTGTATTTTAAAAGAGAAAATAAATATAGAGGCTCTTTTAAGATCAGACAGGCCCATAGTCTCTTATCCACTATTCTGAAATCCAGAAAGCTCTAAAAATGGAAAGGTTTTTTTCTTGGCATCTCATTCAGTAACAAAACTGAACCTGGCCTGAAGTGATATAAAAATATATGAATGTTTGATTATAGACTGTTATTCCTGCCTCTGTTATAGTATGTATCATATTGCCTTTATGAAATTCCCCAAATACTGAATTCTAAAGCACATCTGGCCCTCAAAGATTTCCAGACATGCCTTTTCCAAGTCCAACCTTGGAACTTGTGTGCTTACCTTAATCTCTAACTCTGTCATTGAAAAGAGGCAAAAGGGTAAAAAACCTTGTCCTTTTCAGCTTTGGGCCTTCCTGCATTCCTGCGAGGGGCCTGTGTTATAGTAGTCATTTGTACACTCTTGAATAAATCAGTGAAGGGAGGGAGGAATGTTCAGGCAGCTGTTCCAAACCAGTCAGCCAGCAATTTCCTGTCCAGTGTCCTATGCATAAATTGAGCCATGAAACTCAGTTGCCTGATAACTGAAGTTATCAAGTAACAACTTAGGACCTTTCCCCTGCATTTAAAATCATGAGAATCAAAGTGCTCAAGCATCTCAGGGTAGTAAAATGACTCTTGGTTAGGGCTGCAAATTACACTGTGCCCATAGCCTTTATCTCACCTTCTGGAACCTATTGAGAGCATCCTAAGGAGAGAATGCCAGAAACTTGTTATGATTATTGTGGTGACAGTCTTCAGATTATAAAACAAAATGTTGGAACACACCACATTCTCTTGCTCTTGCATAGACAAAGGGATGAGTAAACTATGGCCCACAGGCCAAATCTACTTCCCAGTTTGTTTTTGTGTGGCCTGTGAGGGAAGAATGGTTTTTACATTTTTGACAAGGCATAAACAAGTAAACAAAGGAAAAAATACACAAGACCTTATGTGGGTTGCAGAGCTTAAAATGATTATTGTCAAGCCCTTTACAGAAAAAAATGTGTCAACCTTTGATACAGACCGTCAGTTTAACTCCCAGCCGTGCTGCTCCTATCTTTAAGATGGATTATTTCCTTCTCCATTCCTGTTCTCCTTTGTCTTCTAGAATCGGCTGACTCTGTGGTCATTTTTATAAGGCTTATAGTTACTTATTTGCGTGAAATGAGAATTCTGAAAGATGGTTTATATCCCCCTTTTGAAATGTACACAGGAGGAAACTCATAGGTAGAATTAAGTTGAGCGTAAACGTGAAGTTGAAACTTATTTTGATATTCAAACGTAGAGAGAACCTATTAATAGAGTTTATGTGATACCTGTGCTAATACTATGAAGGCACCATTACTCTGGTCCCTTGATCATTGTTGATTATATCTAAATTATGTAATTCTGGAATATCAGTATAATTTAGGAATCGTACCGTGAGACATTCTATTTTTTTCTAAATTATGTAAGTTACATCTACATACAGCTTTTTATATCTTGCCTTTTAATCCATGAACTGATGAAAGTGTGGGTAATCTCAGTGATCTTGAAATATTCTCCATATGTTTGTATTAGGATATTAGTAAAAATCAGTTGAGACCTAGAATCAGAAATATTATATTCTAATAGTATCAGAAATATTATATTCTAATAGTAGCTTCACTCCTTTCTAGGTTTGTGACCTTAAGCAGTCACCTAATCTTACAAGAGTTCTGTTTACTCATCACTAACGTGGTAGTAATACTATCCAAATAAAGTACTGTGGAGGGCATATACAGTGATGATACATGTGGACATGGTGTTGGTGAAGCTGTAATGAACTTGTTATGACAGCTTATCATTTATACATAAGCTGACTCGTTTCTTAAGATATAAGAAATCATATTCCATAGAAAGGTGAGAACGAAAAGGAATGAGGTTGCTTGTTAATTTATATTATTTTCATCTACTCCTAATACGGATGTCTTCAAAATGGGAAGGAATATTTATTCCTGTAATGCACATCCTCAATTAAATGGTTATATTGGTTAGCAATTACTATCTAAGAACTTTTTCCAAAACATACTAGTAAGAAATGGAAAGCATTTGTTACATCTCATTAGTCTTTGTGTCGGCTGCGGTGGAAGCTGTTCTCTCTAGCCGGGTTTGAATTTGCTTGTATGTCAACAGTCAGCTGGGAGGTCTAGAACAGGGATCTCCAAACCCCACGCCACAGACTGGTACTGGGCTGTGGCCTGTTAGAAACCAGACTGCACAGCAGGAGGTGAGTGGCAAGTGAGTGGGCATTACCACCTGAGTGCCACCTCCTGTCACATCAGCAGCAGTGTTAGATTCTCATAGGTGTGTGAACCCTATTGTGAACTGTGCATGCCAGGGATCTAGGTTGTACACTCTTTATGAGAATCTGACTGTTGCCTGCTGATCTGAAGTGGAAAAGTTTCATCCCAAAACCACCACCACCACCACCACGCCCTCTATCCGTGGAAAAGTTGCCTTCCACGAAACCAGTCCTTGGTGCCAAAAAGATTGAGGACTGCTGGTCCAGAAAGTCTTTAGCTCAACTCACCTGGCTCTCCCTTATGTATCTATGGTATCCCTCTAGCAGGCTAGCCAAGACTTGTTCTTTTGACACTAGTGCAGAGTCTAGGAGCCTCTCTTTGCATCATGTGTTCCAAAATTATACTGGTAAGAAATGGAAAGCATTTGTTGCATTTCATTAGTCTCTGTGTTGGCTGCGGCGGAAGCTGTTCTCTAGCCAGGCTTGAATTTGCTTATATGGCTACAGTCAGGTGGGTGGCCTGCCACTGGCCAAAGCAAGTCATATGGCTGAGTCTAATCAGTGTGACAGAGCCCTACCAAATGTGGCTACAGGGAGGTGTGAAAAATTGCAGCCACTATTGGAGTCAGTCTAACACAGTAGTTTTAGAGGTAAAGTCTGCCCAAGTGGGAACTGGCTTGGAGCCTGGCATGTTTGTCATGGTTGGGCCCGTGTGCATGCGAACGGCTTGTGTAATTTCAGTGCTTCCCTTCTCATTTCTCATTGCTGCACTAGAACCTTGGCAGCCTTACCAGCTGACTGCTTCACAAGAAATAGCCTACGCCCAAATACACACCTCTTGTGTTTGAAATAACACGAAGAGTATTGTTTCCAAGACAACTTTGATGAAATGTCAGCTTTCTCTGGGTTCTAAACCCATCTAAGAAGCATTGTTATCCTCATTCCTGCTGGGTAATTTGTATACTGCAGTAGTCTGTTTGGAAACATGCCTGTTGTTCTTTAAAATATGCTTAATGCTAGATTAGAGAACAGATTTTTTTTTTCCTGTTTATGCAAGCTCATTTCTAAAGCATTTAAAATAAAGAGCTTGGGCATGTATGGTATTTAAAAACCCTTCACATGATGTTTTTAAAACAGATCAATTTCAGCATTAAAATGTTAGGAATTCAGCCAAGGAAAATTCAGCTTGGATTGTATAGCTGTAATGATAATGTATTATAACCATCTTCTTTGAAAGTGATTGTAGCAACAGAGTTGAACCTGGTGGATCATATAATTTAAGAGTGTTTGCCAGAATGCTACTGTAGGGGGATTGTTCAGGCCTTTCCTAAAACAAAGCAAAATAAAACATGGATTTTATTATGAAGTACTTAAATCACAAGAATAGCCATCACGAAATATCTCAAGATGATTGATTTGGATTGAACAGAAGGTCATATGTCTGAACATTACTTTCACACTTACCTACTTGGCAGGATATTAGTATGTAGGAGAGCGTGATTTTTGTTTTTTAGCTACTTTGCCTTGAATTTAAAATGTCTTGAGTTTGCTTATTACTTACCCAAAAAGTATTTTCAAATCAGAAGTAACTTCATAATTGAGACATTACTGATTTCAGAAAAACTTTTTTTTTGCTATGTTAATTCACTTTCTTTTTCTTGTATAAAAACCCTATGTCGTAGCCACAGCTGGAGCTTGGGTCCTCTGCACGGAGACTCTGGTGTGGATCTTGACGAGGTGGTCAGTGAATTCCTGATAGGGAGACTTGATGAATACAGTCTCCTTCCAGAGGTCGGAGGTCAGGTAGCTGTAAGTCTTAGAGATGGCATCAAAGGTGGCCTTGGCGAAGTTGCCCAGGGTGACAGTGCAGCCCCTGGCTGAGGTGTAGCAGTCATCAATACCAGCCATCATGAGCAGCTTCTTGGGCACAGATGCTGAGATGATGCCAGTGCCCCTGGGCATGGGATGAGGCCACCAGCACAGAGCCACAGCGGCCTGTCACCTTGCAAGGGACGGTGTGGGGCTTCCGATCTTGTTCCCCCAGTAGCCTCTGCGCACGGGGACAATGGAGAGCTTGGCCAGGGTGATGGCCTCACGGATGGCAGTGGCCGCCTCTCTGGAGCACTTAACGCCCAGACCGACGTGGCCATTGTAGTCCCCAGTGGCAGCAAACGCCTTGAACCTGGTGCGCTGGCCACCCGGGTCTGCTTCTGCACCGGCATCATCTTCAAAACCTCATCCTTGAGAGAGGCCCCCAGGGAAGCTCAGTGATGTCAGACGCCTTCATGGGCAGAGAAGAGATCGGTCTCCAGGGACTTGACCTTCGTGTCCTTGACCAGGCAGCCCAGCTTGGTGACGGGCGTCCGCTCCTGACTCTCGGCCTTGCCTCGGTGAGCTCCTCGGCCTCAGCCCCAGCATGGCCGTGACCCTGGCCCCGGATGCCACTGCTGAAGCCGCAGAAGCCACTGTGGTTCCCCATCCCTGGGCCCCCAGGGCCCCAGCACTGCACCGGCATCATCTGCCATTTGGTGTTTTCTCGGAGAAGCAGCCGTTTTCTGTTTTTTGAGTTTCACTTGCACGTCAAACTGTGCTGGAGCCAGCCCCCGTGTGAAATGGAGGCTTCCTGCTGGCGGAAGAGGTCCACGCTGAGTCGTGCACACCGGCTGGACCTGAGCACCGCTGTCTCTGGCCTGCTGCCCACTGGGATTTGGCTCTGGTTTCCACACCGTGGCCTGCAGGGTTAGGAAATAACCTGTTTCTAAGCAGAGTGGTGCTTCTGTCTGAATCACGCCTCGTGGGCGTCACCAACAGACAAACATGGCATTTAGACGAGAAACGTTTCTCCATAGGGCTCCGGGCCATGAGCCAAAGCTGGTGCTGAGAAGCAGAGAGGCGGCCACTGTGTCCCTCAGGCTCACTGGCCCCGCCGTGTGGGGCCACCTCCACCCAGTGCTGGGCGTGCTGGGAGCCCCACGGGGGACATGGGGACGGCCCCAATGCCTCCCCATCATCTGCAGTGACGCCAGCCCGGAGCCATCGCCGAGCAGGTTGGGGGACAGCCCTGGAGCCCCAGCCTGACCCAGCTCCTCCCACAGTTGCTCTCTGCCCGGGCGTGGCTCTCGGCCGCAGCCCCACAGCGGCCCCTCACCTCCACCAGCGGTGCCTCCTTCCAAGCCGCCTGAGCAATGCCGGGTGGTGAGCTCCGCGGCTCTCACCCATGCCTCAGCACCATCCCCAAGGTGCCCCAGCACCTTGGCTGAGCCCAAACTGAGCACCTGGGGCCTTGGTCCAGAATTCCGTTACAAAACGGTGGGTAAATGTGGGTTCTGTGTGCTTGTCATGTACAGAGACTGTTTTCCACACTGCGAGGTGAGTCACACGAGAGCTTCTGTGTCACCCGTGCAGCTGCTACGAGGCAGACGCTCTTGTTCCAGATCGGAGCAGCAAACCCTGTTACCCATGGAACCCCCGTGACACCAGCTGGGTGGTGCTGCAGCCGCCCTGTGCCCCATCTGGCTGGGACCTGGATCCCCTAAGCTGCAGATCCGCCCCACAGAGGAGCCTCCCAAGCTTTGGCACTGGAGGCAGGCGCCGCGATGCTCCCCGTCCTGCCTGGCCACCATGTGTCCATCCCAGAGGCCTCGCTGGGGGCCAGGCCACGCCTGTGCTGTCGCAGCCTTAGGGGGCAGAGGGTCCTGGGGAGAGGCCTGTGTGACGTGAGTAGCAGCAGTTGTCTTTGGGCAGCTGTGATGCAGGCGGGTCCTCCAGGGAGAGCCCCCGTGGTGGGGAGCCAGACTACGCACAGGCCTGGAAACGAAGCTCTCAGGCAGGCGCTGCCCACACCAAAGCTCAGGGCCTGCGGTCGCCCACAGTGGGCCCCCCACCAGGCCTGGCCTGGCCTCTCTTGCTTCGCTCCTGGATGGTTCCTCTACCCCTGGTCCAGCAGGGACTCAGCCCTGCCCGCCAGCGGCAGCGCCCCCTGCTCGTGCAGCCCAGAGCCCTCCCGCCCTCCAAAGGTCATGGAGTGACCCAGGGTGGGAGCACCAGCCCCCAGCCCCCCAGCGCCATGCCCACCGCCCATGGCCGGTGCCTCAGAGCCAGGGTGAGCCACCCTAGGACCAGTGTGCCCCGCGGCCTCTCAGACCCGTGAAGGCCAGTGGGTGGGATGCTCCAGCCATCTCTGCACAGAACTGGAATCTTGGCTCATTTTGGTTTTAGGAGGTCCTGCGTAGTTAGCAAGACAGCACTTGAATTAGTCTGAGAAAGACCTCCCCCGTTTCCAGTGGCGTTTCCTGCAGGGAGCCCAGAGCTGTGCCCCCCCCCCCCGCTGGGACCGTAGCGCCAGAGCTGGGCCTGAGGCTGACGGGACGTGTGCTGGGCCGTCCTGCTGGCATGGGAACCCCAAGAGGACCACCCCTCTCAAAAAGAACAGTAAGGGAGAGAGGGAGGCTGCCGGGGCCTGAGACCTTGGCCCACCTTCCCAGCCATGGCCTCCACTCTCCGAGACCCAGGGGCCCCCCACAGAGCTGGGGTAGGTAAAAGGAAGGTTCTGGAAACCACTTTTCAGAACCCAAATGATGTTTGGGAAATGGTGTTACCTGCAGCTGTTGCAAGTGTTTACTGTCTGAATACGGACTTGTTAAAAACTTCTTTAATAAGCAGAGCGCGGTAGCTCATGCCTGTAATCCCAGCACTTTGGGAGGCCGAGGCAGGCGGATCACGAGGTCAGGAGTTCAAGACCAGCCTGGCCAGCATGGTGAAACCCCGTTTCTACTAAAGATACAAAACATTAGCTGGGAGTGGTGGCGGCGTGCACCTGCAATCCCAGCTACTCAGGAGGCTGAGGCAGGAGAATTGCTTAAACCTGGGAGGCAGAGGTTGCAGTGAGCCCAGATAGCGCCATTGCACTCCAGCCTGGGTGACGAAGAGAGACCCTATCTCTGAGAAAAAAAAAAAATTTAATAAAAATGAGGGGTGCATGTTTTTCTCCTGTGTCCCCCAAGAGTCTCTTACTTGGTCCTGGACAGGGGCCATGTCTGGGGAAGCCTCCCTCGCATCTCATGAGGGGAGCCCCAGGGCCCACCTCCTCAGCCAGCGAGGGTGGCCACCCCTGAAGGGTGGGGTTGGGGCCCACCCACCTCCTCATACACACGTCTGCCTGCCAGACAGTGCCTGGGGCCACCACCAAGCACAGTCCCCTCCACCTGGGTCCCCCTCCCAGGGGGCAGCACTGCTCAGCTCAGGGAACAAATCCAGGAGGGCAGGCAGCGAGGCTGGTGGAGCACCCATGGGTGGGCCCTCCAGGCTCGCCCGGCAGCCCGCGCCTTCCCTCTCCCATTGCTGCCTCTGTCTCTCTCTGCTCTCTCTCTAGTCTCTCTCAGTCTCTGTCCCTCTGTCTCTCTGTCTCTGTCTCTCAGTCTCTGTCCCTCTGTCTCTCAGTCTCCCTCGGCCTCTGTCTCTCTCTGTCTCTATAGTCTCTCTCAGTCTCTGTCCCTCTCTCTCTATAGTCTCTCTCAGTCTCTGTCCCTCTGTCTCTCTGTCTCTGTCTCTCAGTCTCTGTCCCTCTTTCTCTCAGTCTCCCTCGGCCTCTGTCTCTCACAGTCATGACCCTCCAAAGCCCATGAACATATGATGCCCTGTAGTGACACGTGCTGACTCTGCCCCATGTGGCAGAGTTGCTGGGACAGGGGAGGGCAGGCACCCAGCAGCCATGCACACCGTCAGCGCCGGGAGCGAACCATCGGGCACCGCCCACCACACAGGTGTACCCCGTTACCTGCATGCAGCATTCCCGGCTGCAGGTCCCAGGGTTGCAGACAGGACTCTGCAGCTCAGAGAGAGCCGGGGGCTCATCCAAGCCCATCAGGGAGGCTCCACCTCTCCCAGCCATGTGCTCCTGTGGAAAGTAGGAGCAAGCGGCTGGGAGAGGCGTCCTCGGCGAGAATGAGAGGCACAGGGAAGGGGCGAAGCGGCGGCTCCATTCCTGGCCCGTCATCTCTCAGCTCAGGTTCGAGGCAAAGCGCAGGAGCGGCCCCAGAGGCCACTGTGGGAGGGGGCTCAGCCCGGCGTGTTCTCTGCCCCGCTGACTGTGGGGGGCCGGGCTGGGCAGCAGCCCCGCTCAAACGGGGAGCAGGACCCGCCTGCTGGCCTCACCAGCCGCCAGCACGAACGCTGCCAAGGCTGGCTTTCTGCAGCATGGAGCACAGGCCTCTCTGCCCGGCCCTGCCGTGGGCATGGGCTGCCCTCCTGTGACAGCTGGGTGCCCGAGCCGAGCAACCCCCAACCGCAGGGTGCCCCGAGGCCGGGCAGACACAGGCGTCCCGGGACCAAAATAGCAGTCAGATGACGAGGGTCCGCGGCAGGGCCCCAGGCGGCGGCCACAGCTGCTGCAGCTAAAGATAGGCCTGAAGGGCACACGGCGCGCGGAAGTCGTGAGGACCGAGCACCGTCCTGTCTTGGGCCGTGGGCACAATGAGGTCACTCCGCTTCATTTCGGCGGAAGCCCTGGTGTCCCACCCCCAGGTGGCCCGGCAGAGCCTGGACAGCGTGGCCCACAACCTCTACCCGCTCCTGTTCAAAGCCAGCTACCTGCTGGAGCAGGCGGAGGTGACGCGCTCGGTGCTGGGACGCTGGCCCCTGGAGGAGTTCCGGCTGCGGGCGCTGCTGGGCCCCAGTGCCGACCACCCCCAGGACCTGCGCGACCGAGCCTGCCGGGCCTGCCTGGAGGCGCTGGTGCGCGGCCTCGCGGACCACGTGCGCCAGGACCAGCGCGGGCGGCGGCTGCGGGTGGCCGACCTCACGGGCCTCCGCGACGTGCAGGTGCAGCGGTGCCCCTGCGGGAGCGCGCTGGGCAGGTGGGGCCGCACCCGGCTGCTGGCCAGGACCTGCTGTGAGCTGCAGGCACAGCCCCTTGCCGCCGGGCGCCCCGTCGAGGTCCTCGCCGACCTCTTCGTCACGGAGGGCAACTTCGAGGAGGTGGTGCAGGCCCTCAGGCCGGGCGCCCCGGCCCCCCTGCAGGTGCGCTGCCCCTGCTTCCGCGCGGACAGCCTGAGCCCCGGCCAGCTGCTGCACGTGCTGCGTCTGGCCGGGCCGGGCACCCTGCGCAAGCTGGAGGTGGTGCACAACGTGCGGCTGCACGCCGGCCACGTGCAGCAGCTGCTGGCCCAGGTGGGCTTTCCCAGGCTGGCCTCGCTCACCCTGCCCACCAAGGCCTTGGAGGCACCCCCCACCTGCGTCTCCACGCCCGACGGCCAGGACCCCCTCCTCGCCTCCATCGCCCGGGAGCTCGGCAAGATGACGCAGCTCACGGAGCTGAGCGTGGCCTTCTCCACGTTGACGGGGAAGATCCCGACGCTGCTTGGGTGAGTCTCAGGCACGGGACTGAGGGGGGGGGGGGGCTCGTGGCTGCAGAGGCAGGAAGAGACGGTCCAGACACCTGCTCGCATCCAAGGCCATGAGCCCGCGCCGCCCGCGGCCTCTCACTCCGGGTGGGGCCAGAGTAGCAGGACCACGGCCCCGCCCAGGGTGGAGGGCACCGAGAGTCAGACCCACCGGAAAAGAACCGGAGCCGTGTGTGACTCAGGGACGTGGAGAGAATGCCAATTAGCAAAAGAGAATATGCAAATCACCAAACAGACAAAGCGGACGTCCCATCACGGGGGCGGGCGCGGGCGCGGTCGCGGGCGCGGGGTTGTCTACTGCAGGTAACAGATCACCCCAGCGCCCGGCGCTTCAAACAGCCTGAGCCCCCGGCTCCTTCTTGGGACCCTCCTCTCACCTGCGCTCCTTCTCCCCTGTCCTGCAGCCCCCTGCAGACCCCACTGCGAGTGCTGGACCTGGCCAACTGTGCTCTGAACCACGCAGACATGGCCTTCTTGGCAGACTGTGCCCACGCTGCCCACCTGGAGGTGCTGGACCTCAGTGGACACAACCTGATCAGCCTGTACCCCTCAACCTTCTTCAGGCTGCTCGGCCAGGCTGCCCGGACGCTGAGGATCCTGGTGCTGGAGGAGTGTGGCATCACAGACAGCCACGTGGGCATGCTGATCCTGGGCCTGGGTCCCTGCCACCAGCTGCGCCAGCTCAAGCTCCTCGGGAACCCGCTGTCGGCCCGAGCCCTCCGGCGACTCTTCACCGCCCTCTGCGAGCTCCCCGCGCTGCGCTGCATCGAGTTCCCGGTGCCCAAGGACTGCTACCCCGAGGGCGCGGCCTACCCCCAGGACGAGCTGGCCATGTCCAAGTTCGACCAGCGGAAATACGACGAGATCGCGGAGGAGCTGCGCGCCGTGCTGCTGCGGGCCGACAGACAGGACATCCAGGTCTCCACGCCGCTCTTCGGAAGTTTCGACCCAGACATTCATGAAACGAGCCACGAGCTTGGTGCTTTCTTGCTGCAAGCGTTCAAAACCGCTCTAGAAAACTTCTCCAGAGCACTCAAACAAGTGGAGTAGGTCCCCACTCACACCGACCACAGGTCTTGAGTTTCAGCCTGCAGGTGCCCTGGGCTTCGGTCCTGGATCCCAGGCTTGGGCCTGGCATTCATCCCTACCACCACCAGCACCAAAGCAGTTCTTCTTAGTGAAAATCGTAGGTGAGCCTGCTAAGCGCTGTAGGAGAGGAAGCTTTGCCTTTCAGGAGAGGCGACATGCGGGGCCCCTGAGTGGCAGCAGGCAGGGTCCTGGAGGCCAGGGAGGCCACCAAGAGAAGATCGCTGAGGGTCAGTGGCAGCAGACACCACACAGCAAAGGGCAGAGAAGCCCGGGAGGTGTGGGGCGCGGCCGACCTGGCCTCAGTGTGTGGGCACTGGGTGCAGGATGAAGCTTTGGGGCAGATGTGACGGCTGCACGGCGGGGAGGGAGGAACAGAGAACGCATCACAGAAACTGCATAAAACAAGCAGCCCATGAAAGACAACTGAGAAAAGAGGCGGAAAATGAGCAGCAACCCAGACGCTGCTTCAGGCAGGAGGCTCCCACGCGCTGCTGGGCACGCCCCGCCGTCCACACCTGCCGCTGACGAGATGAGGTCAGCCTGCAGGGACACTGGGCTTTTGGTTGCTGTTAGCGGCTTTTCTTCTCGCTTTGTGTAGCCCCCAGAACCGTGAGGAGCATCCGAGTGTG
This sequence comes from Cacajao melanocephalus, assembly GCA_963573385.1. Taxonomy (NCBI): domain Eukaryota; kingdom Metazoa; phylum Chordata; class Mammalia; order Primates; family Pitheciidae; genus Cacajao; species Cacajao melanocephalus. The sequence continues at coordinate 53,423 of CAUYLG010018013.1, read as the reverse complement.
TGAACACAGGCGTCCGCTGAGGAGCGGCCTGGACCTGGGCGTTCAGGGCTGCGGGGAGGCTTCCGCCCCACCCCCTCCCCTGCTTCTCACCAGCATTTGATGTGAGCCATAGGGCTCAATGCTCAGACTGACGGGAGCTATTCTAGGTGTTTGATTGAAGGCCTAGCACTTGGCCAGCCCCTGGAGAGGCTGACAACCATGTAAGACACGTGGATTTGGTGTCCACCAAGAATGACTTTGTGCAAAGAAACAGCTGAGTACTAGAATGACTACATGCAAATAAAACAGAAGTGCGTTTTACGACACTTATTTCAGTGCAGTTCAGAGAGGTGAGTGCTTGGTATGGCTAAGGCCCCCTCAGACCCCAAACCAGGGATCTTGAGTCACTGTGTGCCCACCACTCTGCTCAAAGGTCACACCCCATGCCAGCCCCTGCCATGGGTGTGTCCCCAACCCCCAAGCCCACATGCCACCCCCTCCCCAGGTGTGTCCCCATCCCAGGGGCCCCCATGTCACTCCCTCTTCAGGTGTCTTCACCCCAGAGGCCCCTGTGTCACCTCCTCCCCAGGTGTCCCGACCCCAGGGGCCCCCATGTCACCTCCTCCCTAGGCGTTCCCAGGTCACCCCACCCCAGGTGTCCCCACCCCAGCTGCCCCCGTGTCACCCCCACCCAGGTGAGTCTCCATCCCTTTGTCCTCTGCCCCAGGTGTGTCCAGGCCCTTCTCTCACACGGCGGGGGTCTCCTAGGGCTTGGGTTCCCAGCATGAGTGCCGCACAGGACCTGCCTCCTGGGGGCGTCTCAGGAATGGACGGCCCCCTGCCCCTTGGACAGATATGGTGACTTCTGCCTCCCCACATTCATCTCTGCTGCTCTGCAACCACCCAAGTGCTCTCTGCTTATGGCAGGCCATGCCTTACTGGAGCCTGGTCCAGGGATGTGAGCTTGATGGGGCAGCCGGCTCTTGGAAAGGGGCAGGGACGGGGTTGGGCCAACATTTTTAATGACCTAGTTCTAGCTCTAAAGCACAGAGTAGCTGCCACTGCGTTGTGTCTGCATTTCTATGGTAAGACTCAGCCTCTGGACGGCATGGTGACCCACCCTAAAGCCTGTGGCAGTGGAGCAGGGCCCAGGTGCTGGGTGTCCTGAGGCCTGGGATTGGGTGGGGCACACAGGTGCCCGCTGGTGTCAGTGGGCGGTGCTGAGGGCACAAGCTCCCAACATCTCCAGCTCCATAGACAGCCGGGGCTTCCCAAGGAACAGCCCATTCTGATAAGGCCAGTGGAGACGGGAGCAGCGCGGGCGGGCTCAGTGCCTCCCTCGCCCGTCCCGTGCAGGGCTCCCGCCGAGCCCATCGGCCCCGTCCTCATGGCTGTCAGCATTTGCAGGGTCTTTGTCCTTGCCCAGTCTGGACTCCAGTCCTGGGTTACACAGCATCTGCGGCCACGCATCCGGGGTCTGCCGGGCCCAGGAACACGTCTGCTGGGTTTTCACGGAGAGCACTTCTCTACCGCAGAAAACAAGGCCTCCCACACAAGGCAAGCTGGTGGGAATCAGCAAAACCATTAAGCAGATGAGTGTGCTGATCCAACCCAGCGCACATCCATGGCAGCTGGGGCTGGGGCTGCTCCTGGTGGAGCCTCAGGGTTCACCTGCCCAGGCCCACCCAGGCTTTCCAGGGCCAGTGGGTGAAGTGAGCAGGGTCCCCATGGGGCTGCCATCTGGAGCCACCATCTCTGCCTCCCTTGGGTCTTCCACAGCGGCATGGGTGAGGGCAGTTCTTCGGAACACGGCACTGCTTCCTGTCCATCATCCTGGCAAGGAGTGGGGGCTGTTTTAGGGCCTCTGCCCTTCCTGCCTTAACGACTTGTTCCTCAGGTCAGGAGATGCTGATATTCTCAGAGGCCAAGGAGAGATTGGTGGACACGGCCAAGGGCCCTGAACATCAGAGCTGCGCTCAGCCACCAGCGCTCTCCTGCTCTCCCTCTTCTGAGTTGAGCAAGGCTCCATCAGCTGCCATCTGCTGCATCCAGGAGTCCCGCTATCCATCAGCCCCACACAGCCCCGTGGGTGGGGACACCGTGCTTGACCCCCCATCTCCATGCCTGTCACCCCACCCACCCATCTCTGCCAGTCCAGAGCCCCTCAGCCCAGATCCCGTTCTCTGGCCTCACCAGCCCTGGCCCGTGAGGGGCAGCTGCCTCGGAGCTGCGGCGCGGTGCTGTCAAGAGCAGGGCCCCAGCACTCCCACCTCCCAGGAGGCCCCAGCACCTCCTCCCTGCCTGTCAGCCACCAACCAGCTTCGAGAAGCTCTCCCAGCAGGGATGGCTCAGTCCCGATGACCTTGCTGAACACTGAGCAGAGCCGTCTGAGTGCCCCGACGTGCCACTTCATGCCCAGTACCTGTCTACATTACTCTTCCCTCTTCCTCACCTCACTCCCGGCACCCAGGCCAGGCCCTGCACCACCTGGACAAGCAGGTCATGAGAGGCGGGGCACTGCCTGAGGTCTCTGCCCAATTCCCAGGTGAGGGAGGTCTGCTTTCTCCATGGGGTGGGGGTTGCCGTGCTGGCACAAAGGGCTCCTGTGAATCTGGAGCTCACCCAGCAAACATGCAGGCGGCGACGGCGGCAGCTCCCAAAGCGCACTTGGCCTGTGAGCCGCAGCACCACAGCGCTGCTGCCCGACAGCGAGACCCTCAGCCTGTCGGGGTCCGCAGCAGATGAGAGCCCTGCGAAGCTGCTGCAGCAGCCCTCCGGCTCCCACCGCACGCCTGGAGCTGATGGTTGGCCTACTGAAGACCTTTGTTTTCTCAAGATTTCCCATGAAGCTGGCAAAAGCCACACGCTCGGCAACCCTTGGTCTTCACTGTTCCCACTCCTTTAGAACGCCCAGCATGGCGGAGCCCAGCGCTTCCCTGACTTGGCTGCCACTGGAGCAGGACAGGCCGGGCGCAGGCTCAGAGCTGTGGAACCACCGTGTCCCGCCATGTGCCCAGAGGAGCTGGTTTGGAGACTGGTGAGGCTATTCAGAGAGATGACACAGTGGCAAGTACTCCGAGGCCCGAGAGTCCCCCGTTTGCAGTTTTCGGTTCTTCTCTGACATCTGACCTGTGTTCTCCATTCTTGTCCTCAAGTTTCATGAGACTGCCTTAAATCCCTCTTTAACTTTCTAGGCCAGCATGAATCCATCTCTGTCGCTTGCAACCAGAATCTTAAATTAACAGGGAAACACAGCAACTATTTTGTCACACCCAGCACAAAGAAAGGAGCCCTTTCGGCCTCAATGTATAAAACCCAGCGCAGTTATGCACACAAGTCAAGAGAGATGGAGCAAGCCCAGCGCTGTCTACACAGCAGGCTGCACCCGTCACAGCCAGCCAGGCTCTAGGGCGGCCAGGGTCTAGGGCGGCTGCCTCCCCAACACACTGGCTCCTCCCAACACCGCATGGGCCGTCCTCCTGCTGGGACAAGGCGCCTCCAGGAGGAAGGAGCTGCAGCTGCTGGCTGCACACACCGCAGTTTGGCCTCTGCAGTTTCACAGTTTTGCTTTTATGTAGCAAACCTAGTAAGTGAAAGTAACTTGCAAGCGTTTTCTCTCTTCTCCTTAAAGAGGTGATCTTAGTACACTATGAAGCAATCACTTTTGAAACAATCCAACACAGAACTGGTCAGTTACACATTTTAATTAGACAAAACTTTTAACAAACATGCAGGTTATCTGGTGATGTTTTTTCCTCAAAACACCCATCATTGCTGCAAGGTTTGCATCACTATTTTGTCCTGATGAAATCAACATGTATCTGCCAGTTCACACATACATACATATCTGCACACGTATGAAATATATGGGAATTATGGATCCTTATCGATGAATGTTAACAAAGAAGGAAAACGTGCATCGACCGGCTGACCGGACTCACGAAGAGAAGGGCTGCCTCTCGTTTATTTTCAGAATGTCCAGGTCAGTCGTGATGCCTTCTAACTTTATTCCAAAGTCAAGAAGTCCGAAGCAAGCAAAACTAGAAAGTGCGATCTCAACGCCGCCCCACAGAAGTCCTTCCTTTAAAGCCACTGCGACCTCATATACAATATTCACTGTGAGCAAGGGCCACAGTGCCCGCCTCCCCCACACCGCAGCAAGCCCCCTCTTCCCAAGGAACCTGGAGCTTTCTACCTAGGATCTCCTAGAGCTCCACTCCTTACCCCAAAGGGTCTTCCCTGCCTTGCTGGCTCAAGGTGTTCTAGTTCCTGTGACCTCCAAGAAAGCAGCAGGAAAAATAATGCTTTACTCTGATGTCACTGCAAATTCTGCACAGACACCAACCGGCACCATTATCCTTTTTTGCAACTTTAAACCATTTTGGGTGAAGAACATTCCGCTGGAATACCACAAGCACCGTCTCCTTTTGCTGATTCTGCTTTGTGCTCAGCTTATCCAGGTATCTTTCGGTACATCTGTGCAGTTATCAAATGGGACAGCACTGTGTAAATATTCCACACCTAACACAATCCATTTCAAGATGGTGGCATCACATCAACACCCAAACTTGCTGACAGAAGGCAGCTGTGCCACACAAACACCAACTAATATCAACCCTATAGAAAGATCGTCTTCCGGCTGGGCACGGCGGCTCACGCCTGTAATCCTAGCACTTTGGGAGGCCGAAGCAGGTGGATCACCTGAGGTCAGCAGTTGGAGACCAGCCTGGCCAACATGGTGAAACTAAACATGGTCTCAACTAAAAATACAAAAATTAGCCAGGCATGGTGGCAGGAGCCTGTAGTCCCAGCTACTCGGGAGGCTGAGGCAGGAGAATCACTTGAACCCACGAGGCGGATATTGCAGAGAGCTGAGATTGTGCCACTGCACTCCAGCCAGGGGACAGAGTGAGACTCTGTCTCAAAAAAAAAAAAAAGCTTCTCTTCCTAACTTTGCAGGACTGGGTCAGTGTCCATACTGGCTTCAAGGCTCTGAACATATTTATCTCACTGTAGAAGGAAGCTAGGCTGTGAGCACGCTGGACATTAGAAACAGGGTAATGATGAACAATTCACTTCGAATATCATTCACCTACAAAGTAATTACTGTATTTTCTTAAAGAGTGGAGCCTGCACCGCTCTTTAGGCAGGGTCTGACACATCAGTAAGTACAAACAAAGAGAGGAAGAGTTTCGTCTAGATTTACCTAAAAAATGACTTTCAAGTGCCGGGTGCAGTGGCTCATGTCTGTAATCCCAGCACTTTGGGAAGCCAAGGGGGGAGGATCACCTGAGGTCAGGAGTTTGAGACCAGCCTGGCCGACGTGGTGAAACCATCTCTACTAAAAATATAAAAATTAGCTGGGTGTGATGGTGCGTGCCTGTGATCCCAGTTACTCAGGAGGCTGAGGCAGGAAAATTGCTTGAACTCAGGCGGCAGAGGCTGTAGTGAGCCGAGATCACGACACTGCACTCCAGCCTGGGGGACAGAGATTCCTTCTCAAAAACAAAATTATAATAACGACTTTTTCTCAGATAGTGATGGTGGCAGAGCAGAAGACACAACAGCAGAGCATCTGAGCAGCCTCGGCGGGGCACGGGTGCGGGAGCAGAGCCTGGCAGGAGGCCCGTGTCTGCGGCAGGCGCGCAGGTCGGCACTCAGCCCGCCGCCTCAGTGCTCAAGGGGTTGGTTCCCAGGATTTCAAACAACGCATGAGTGTAAAACGTGTACGGCTCAGGGTACATCATGCGCTCCATGAATCGCGGCTCTCACACTGCCACGTGTTCTATGAGCTTAGGATTTTTAACAGCTTGTCCTATTCCTGTACAGACAGGCAGGCAGGGAGAACACGGCGCTTGAAAGCGGAGGGACAACCCTGCCCCTGCTCCTGCCCGACCGTTCACCAACAAATAACCACACACAGGTTGCCAGCAGTCCTGGAGAAAAGGTGCCTGGGCACAGACCGGCTCCCACGCGCTCCCTGCATGGCCTCAGGCGGGTTAGCTCTTCCACACCTCCGTAAAGTGAGATGCGTGGGGACAAATTCACACAGCAGGCCCAAGGCGGTGTCCTTCCAAGGACTGTGTGCAAGGCGGGCCCTGGACCGACATCTGGGAACTCGGATTCTGGGAGAGCTCCCAGCACTTAAGGGCGGCTCTGTGCCCACAGTGCTTGTGCCAACGGTACAGACTACACCAAACCCACTCTCTTCTGGACGGGCCAGGCAGCGTGCCACAGGCCCAGCCCTTAGAAAAAGCCCTGGCTGCCGAGTCACCGGTGAGCTCGTTCCGAGTTAAGCGTGTCTATATGACTCCAGAGTGGGCCCTGGGGCGTCAGCACGTGGCTTCTCTGAGCACCACCCACGCACCCTCTCCCTTTGGCGATTCTGCTTCGTGCTGTGAGCACCACCCTGTGCTGGGCCCTGGGAGATCTTGCAGCAGGCCACACAACCCCGCAAAAAATAATAGTAACACTTACTTCATAGGATTAGAATGGGGATCACATGAGTGAATGTGGACATGGGCTCGACTCCCAGCAGCTAGTGTGACGCACTTCATAGGATTAGACTGAAGATCACGAGTGAATGTGGACACGGGCTCGACTCCCAGCAGCCAGGTGTGACATGGGTGGTAAGTGCCTGTCTACCTTGTCGCTGCGGTAAACAATAATATATATAAAGACATTTTGTAAAGAGTGAAGAATTACACAAATAAAAAGTGGCGTTATTACTTATAATGGCAAGTAGTTTTGAGTAAATATCATTGCTAACAAATATCTGCTTGCTGAATACAGACGCAAGCCAAACTCCAAACACACATTAGATAACAACTGGATATAGGAAACACTTGGTGTTTGTTCCCCTTTCTGGGGTGAGAGAGATCTTTAAAATATAAAACCTTGATAATATAATATCACCACTTTCTATTATCTGTTATGCAGTTCTAAACATTATCTGATGAATTCTTAATGTAATCCGAGGAGAGAGAAAAATAATTTGAGGAGAAAGTATTTAGGGAGTGATAAAACAGACAGAAAATTACTTGTGGTAAGGACCAGTATTGTATTTGACTTTTTTTACCCTGGAGCTAAAATACGAGGTGACACTGTTCTGCTTAATACAATACTGGCAGCTTAAAAATGCTTCAGATAAACTGTATCCCCGACAGCTGCAAGCATCAGCAGGAAACCCTCTGTCTCTGAGGCTTTGCTGCACTTCTGCTCAGAGGGTGGCGGGAGTGGAGGTCGCTGCTGAAGGGTGATGGTGTGGCCACGACCCGGGCAGAAGGGACAGAAGACGCCGGAGACCCAGAAGGCGCACGACTACCTGGCCTCGAGTCACTAAAAGCAGTTTTATTTCATTCTTGTTTTACTTTTCAAGGATGGCTTTCTCTACCCTCTTAAACTTTTTCAGTTCAACAACTAGTTCCCAGTATTTGAGATAGAGCCACATGAGTCTGCCATTCCGGCGTTTGTTGGTATTCCAGACATCACCACAGTATGTATCATGCTGAAATATGTTGGTGAGACCGGCTCCCATCTCTAGGTCAGCAGCGACGGGGTCGACGGACGCGCGCACCAGTAAGCTCTTCTCCAGCTCCAGCCGCTTGCTGCGAGGAAGAAACAGACTGCAGTAGATATTCTGTCTTTCTGTGAGAACAGCTTCAAACTCCTTCAGCAAAAGCCCGGCTCTCCTTTGCCAGTTTTCTTCCTTTTGGAGGCAGCTCAAATACGCACTTCTCAAAGGCTGCACCTGTCTTTTTTCTTGCATTACCTGAGCCCGTTCCTCTTCCAGAAGCTTCTTTTCTTCTACCAACTTGCGTCCCTGAGAGATGAGGGCTTCTCGATAGCTAGCTGTTCTGTTCTGTTCCTTCTCAAGTTCCAAAGACAGCTGAGCAACGGCACGCCGATTTTCTGAGATCACGGCATGGTACCTGGCTTCCAGATCCCGTTGGAAAGCAGCAGTTCTCTGACGGTATGCTTCTCTCTCTTTCTCTATTTCTTTCTGGGACTCCCTAGACCAAATCCAACCTGACATGAACGAATTGGAGAAAAATACACATCATGAAAAAGTTAGGGCTGAAGTTCTATAATCTTCACTTAAATCACAAGGCAGCTAAGACAGCATTTCAATAAAAGCTTAAGACCTCAGCCATACCAAGATGATCACTTTTATATAACAATGTGTAACAGGCAAAGTTTTTATCTTAAAATCAGGTAACGGCTGGCTGACCAAAAGACCCTAACCCCAGCCCTTTCCTTCTTCCAATGTGTTGTTGCTGAGATCTGCCGCGGCTTTTTTCTCCTCTCAGACCCTCCACATTTGCCTACTCTGGCTCTGTACAATTGGCAAAGTTTAACATACTTGGGTCGGCTTCAACTACCGTTGGCCAGATTCTTATAGAAGTTGTATATAGCTTTGCCTGGTGGTGACTAGTAAACGGCCTGAGTGGAAGACACTGCTTATGTTTTGATAAGAGCACAAAAATAAAGTGGGTTAAGAAGTTCAGCCTCAAGACATGGTGGGCTTCCTTGCTCCAACTGTAGACTGCTGGAATCTCAGGAAAACAGGATGGGGACTGCTGGGAGGCTGGAGTGGGCACTGCCCGGCTCTGCCCCACACTGAGGAGCAGCAGGGCTGCCCTGCATGCAGAGAAACCCAGTGCCTCTAAGACCTGATGACCCACAAAGCCTGCTGGCCGGCAGGCGCCTGGCTCCGGATGCAGTCACCAACTCTTTCCCCATCCCACAAGTAACAGTTGGGTGTGTTTCAACAATAAAAAAAATGACAGTTTTGACAATACTTCCATCCACATTCCAAACCGATGCTATTGCTCTATAATTTAATGAACGTTGAAGCAACTACATGCTAAGTCTTAGTTTTCCAAAATAACGATGTGTTCTGCTTGTACATTCTAAGAGCAGCATGGATTTGAGTCCCCTGGAAAACAGATTTGTTCGGCAAATTTTCAAAGCCCAACGCCCCAGAAGCCACTGAGAGCAGCAGTCTGGGTTCTCTCAGGCACGTCTAGCCTGCACCCCATCCCCCACGCCCCACCCTGTGGAACTCCCTCATCTGCAGCCCCTTTGAGAACCCCTGGAGTTTCCATCAACTATAATGGTTCTCTCCCTCCTTTTGCTGCTTCCCCCAACCCAGGAGGTGTCCTTGCCATTCAGTTCTTTTTTCCCAGGTCATTAATGATCAGCTTTGTGGGAGCAATTCCATGATAGCAAGACTTCCATTCGCCTGAAAGCCAGTCTCCCTTGGATGTGCTGTTGCCACCTCACTGCACAAGCGCAAGACCAAACTCATCCTTAACCAAAAAGAGCTGCTGGTCCTGCTTCAGATGACAACTCAAACTCATGTCACCCTTGTCTCCTCCCATTGACAAGAGCTCACAGGCAGGGGGCCCGACCAGGAAAGAGGCAGTCACAATGTCACTTGATAAGCACTGAGGGGTTTGCAAAGGTGAGTGAGGAGAGAGAAGGGAAGGCTCATCTGGTTTTGGTGAAGTCCAGAAAGCTTCATAAAAAGATGAATGAACAAACTCTGGAAGGCTGAGCAGGAGCTGCAAAGAAAAGTCACCTCAAGTCAAATGAGCAGGGCAGGAGAGGGCATTGGAGAGCAAGAGCTCCCAGGCGCCGTATGTTCTGGGGACGGGGCTTATGTCAAGGAGAAGCTGGAGCTGGCTCCGGAAAGTCTCAGGTGCCAAATGAGAGGGGCCCCCAAGAGACCCAGACAAGGAGCACGGGATGTGCCCTGCAGCCATGAGGAGTCAAAGGAATAACTTGATTTAGGAGCATCCAGCAGGTGTGGAGGACTGGAGGTGGGGCTGGGAGGGGTGGGCGAAACCAAGGGGAGGCAGGGGCCGCTCCCTGATACAATCTGGGTGTAATGTCAGTCAAGTCACGTCCCTGACACATAAAACAACTGGAAAACTAATACAGACAGTGACATACAGTCAAACGTCACACCACACCATACGGGCTGCGCTTATTGGGAAGTTTCTGGCTGGCTGGGGAGCCAGGCAGGGGCGGCTACGGCCAACTTTGCAGAGGAAAGTGTGGCACGACAGGCTGGGTGTCAGGGAAACCCTGATTCCGAGTCGGACCTGACAGACGTCTCGTGACTCTGGGCACAGGCAACTTTTCAAAGCCTCAGTTTCAGCTGGGACTGCTGCTTCCGGGAAGACGGGGCGGACGTCCTCCCTAGTCTTCTTGCTAAGTACACTAAAAGTCCTGGACATCATCTATAAAACGAGATGACTCTGAAAGGTGCACAGAAGGCAAACTGGCTTGGGTCCTTGGGACCCCAGGAGCCACATGGGGGCGAGTCCTCTAGGTTTTCATTTTGCCTCATAGATCCCAGACTTGGAGCTGAAGACACAGGCACTGGAAATCTCGGCAGCTGCAGATAAAGAAAGAGACTCTAACAAAGCCTCCTCTCTCTGCCCAAAGGACCATGATAGGGGCCTAGCAAGAGAGAAAATGTTCCGACAATAATCACCCTACGTCAGCCAAATAACACGGAAAAACTGCGGCCCACCTCCACCCACACGGGCAAAGGCCGAACGGGAGCCGAGGTCCCCACTCCCACACAGCTGCAAACACAGGGTGTGGTGGGGGAGCCACAAGTGGGGCAGTGGTGAAGCCTTCCCAGCAGGGGGCGCCACTGGAGGCCAGGGGGCTGGAACTCCCACCCTTTCCTCAGGGGCCCACGGGGGCCAGAGGCTGAGTGGGGGAGCCTGGACTTCTAGCCCAACCTGGCAGTAAGGAGGCCGGGTGGCCCTTCCCCTGCTAGGGTGCTGTTCAAGAAAGCCAGCTAAAACTGAAGGTTTAAATAAAAACCAGTGTTTCATCACATAATACCCAAAATGCCCAGGGTCCAACAGAAAGTCACTCCTAACACCAAGGCCCAGGACGGGTCATGCTAAATGAACGAAGATAACCAACAGATGCCAATAGCCAGATGAGAGACGGCAGTATTACCTGACAAGGATTTTAGAGCAGCCGCCACGACAGAAAGTCTAAGAAAATAAACAGAAGACGGCCAGGCGCCGTGGCGCACGCCTATAATCCCAGAACTTTGGAAGGCCGTGGTGGGCAGATCATGAGGTCAAGAGATACAGACTATCCTGGCCAACATGGTGAAAACCCGTCTCTATAAAAAATACAAATACTATCTGGGTGTGGTGGTGCGTGCCTGTCGTCCCAGCTATTCTGGAGGCTGAGGCAGAAGAATCGCTTGAACCCGGGAGGCAGAGGTTGCAGTGAACCGAGATCGAGCCACTGCACTCCAGCCTGGCCACACAGTGAGACGCCATCTCTAAATAAATGAATAATTAAATAGAAGACATAAAGAAGAACCAAATGAAAATTCTAGAACTGAAAAACGTAACAACTGGAAGAAAAACCAGAATGACAGAACAGACATGGAGAAGTAAGAGCAGTGAGTCCCAGGCAGAGGCTCGGGACTTCCCTCACAAGCACAGAAACAAGAGCCTTCACAGCCTCGCCACAGACATAATTCTACAGTACATGAAAGTAACTCTACAGCATGACCACGTGAGGATTGCTCCAGAGACAAAAGCCTGGTTAAATATTCAAAAATCAATGCAATCTAACACATTACTAAGCTGATGAAGAAAAATCACATGATCACATCAATTAAAACGAAAAAAACTGGATCAAATTCAACACCTGTTCATGAAAAACAGAAATACAGGGAGCTTCCCTGACTTGATAAAGTGCATCTATGGGAAACCTGCAGCGGACACTGTACTTAGCTGGGGGAGGCCAAGTGCGTTCTTTCTCAGGTCAAGGACCGTCCAACAGCGTCCCAGAAGCTCCAGCCAGTGCCGGAAGGCAGGACAAAGAAATCAAAGGCAAACAAGCTAGAAAGACGAAATACAACTGAAGTCTCATCCCTTATGATAAAATTAACTCAAATGGGAAGGGCTTAAACGTAAAACTAAAACTTTAGGGGGAAAAGCCTTCAGGATCTAGGGCTAGGCAGAGTTCTTAGACTTCCACGAAAACCATGGTTCATAAAAGGAAACGGTGATAAGCTGCATTTCAGCAACATCACAGCTGACACTGCAACTGCCCCTGTGAAGAGAATGAAAAGATGGGCTACAGACTGGGAGGGGGTACTTGCAAGCCACACACCCAACGGAGCACCAGCATCTAAGACATGTTAACAACTCTCAAAACTCAAGTGTTGAAAAACAAGCGGTCCTACTAGAAAATGGCTGAAAGATAAGAACACTCATTTCATCAGGATACGCTGACGGCAGTGACCATGTGAAGAGATGCACATCGCTCACTAGAGCCACGATGAGAAGATGCTCAACACCGCACAGCAGAGCCACGAACAGAGGTGGCACCGCACTCCCATCCGGACAGGCTGGACGGGACAGCAGCGTGAGCACCGCACTCCCATCACGACGGGCTGGACGGGACAGCAGAGAAACACCAAATGCTGACCAGGAGGTGGAGAACTGATCGGCTCATGTGTTGCTGATGAGAACCTACAACGGTGCAGCCACTTGGGAAAATATTCGGCCCTTTCTTAAAAAACTAAACGTGCAACTACCATAAAACCCAGTAATTGCACTTCTGGCCATTTATCCCAGAGAAATGAAAACTTAACATCTACACAAAAACCTGCACAAGAATGTTTATGACAGCTTTATTCATAATAGCTGAAAACTGGAAATGACCCAGATGTCTTTCAGTGGTTAAACACACTGGGATATGTCCATGTCTTCAATCATGAGTCAGCAACGAAAATACCAAGGAACTACTGATACAGCAACAATCTGCATGGATCTCGGGGGATTATGCCGAGTGAAAAAAGCCAAGCCAAAAGGTTACATACCGTTTGAGTGCATTTATATAACACTCTTGAAATGACAAAAGTCTGGAGATGAGGAACAGATGAGCGGCTACCAGGAGTTGTGGAGGAAGGTGGGGTACCGAAGGGCAGCATGAGGGGCCCCGGGATTGCTGTACCTTGACTGACTCCCCGTGGATGTCTTGGCTGTGACTCTGCACTGTTGTTTTGCAGATGTTTCCATCGGGGAAAGCTGGGTAGAGGGTACATGGGCTCTCGGTATTACTGATTAACTCCATGTGACTTACAATGACCCCAAAATAAAATGTTTAATTAAAAGAAACTGAGTTGGACCCAGTGAACTCAACCAGTCCCATTCACCTCTAAGACGATGTGTTTTCTAGGTCAGCGGAGGAAAGAGGAGGTACAGGAACGCTAGAGGGGAGAAAGCATGGAGAGATGCGATGGGGAAGGGGAACAGGAAGACTGAGAGAAAAGCGGGGAAAGCAGAATGACCGAGGGGCGTGAAGACAAGAGAAGCCCACTGGAGCACTGAAATACTGAATATTCTCCCAGGGGAGCTACTCACAGTAAGAATTTCTCCACGGACTGCTCTTGCCTGAAAGCACAATTACAGGCAAACACCATTATACACATTTCTACGTCATGTTAAGTAAAAACTAGCAAAGGAAGTAGGTGATCAGGACAAAACTAGCCTCTCATCAATAAATCAGTCAACAGTGTTTATCAAGTATTCATCTGTCTGCCTCTTCTAGACTACACTGGGGCTGGTTAACGCTCCTATGTGAAACAGAACCTCAGACACATCACAACACACCTTTGGAGAACCCTCCTAAGAAAGCCAAGTTAACAGTTACCTCTGACCACACGACCTCAGCAAAAAACCAAGAAGAAAAAATAAAATATTCTTCAACCCTTTTCAGGGACAAAAAGCATCATTTCAAAAGTCCAAGAAGGGAAAGCAAGAATTATTTCAAAAGTGGAAGTTATCATGAAAGGCTATAAAAGCTGGAGATGAGTCTGAAAAACAACTGGAAAATGAGTCACTTCAGGGCCTCTCCCAGCCTCAAAGCCAATTAATTATTACATTAGTAAGAGCAATTTTAAGCATTCCAAAAATCCACTCATCCTAGCCACAGGCAACAGCAGCCTCTCCAAGTGTTAAGTGCTTTTTTTCCAAGGCCGCAGGCAGGTGAGCTTTTTACGTGGCAGCCCCTTAGGGCTGTATGTGGACTAGCCTCGTCTTCCACCACGAAGCGGGCACTATGCAGATCACTGAATCAAAAACCACCTGCTCTTACCAGCCTCCACTTCCTCTACAGCAGAACTTTTGACCTGCGACATCAAAGCAGAAAAGGCCAGTACAGAAAACACAGCACTACAGCTAGAGGACAGGTTTGCGTTTCTTCCATTCAGTTACTCAGTTTCTCATGCTCCTAAGTGCCAGCCCAGAACTGGGGAAGGAGAGGCAGCACAAACTCACTCCTCCACATCAGTGGCTTGACTGCGTGCTGGGGATACGGTAGTCTGCATGTCACTGGCGGGTCCCCAGAGTGGCGCGCAGTCAATCCAAACTAGAGAGAATTTCTGGCCAGCTGGAGCAGAGATTTCACAGGTGAAGCCTTCCAAGATTGATTTCCTAAACATTAAACATCACTGGTTTTCCAAAACTGGTTTTGTTTTTTAACCCTGTTGCCCAGGCTGGAGGGCAAGTGGAACGATCTTCACTCACCCAGGCTCAACTGATCTTCCCACCTCAGCCTCCTGAGTAGCTGAGTCTACAGTTGTGTGCCGCTATTTTTTTTTTTTTTTTTTTTTTTTTTTGTAGAGACGGGGTTTTGCTAAGTTGCTCAGGCTGGTCATGTGATCTGCCCACCTGGGCCTCACAGAGTACTGGGATTACAGGTGTGAGCCACCATACCCAGCCCACTGGTTTCCTTTACACTCGTTTTTTCCCCTCATCAGTCCTTATGAGGGCACCTAAAACAAGGGGCCCCCCACCCTCACCCTTCCACTTGAGAGCAGCAAAGCCTTGCTAGGGAACGAACAGTTATTAAAACCCACCCCACACAGAACACTTCTACACACACTGGCTCACTTAATCCTCGAAATGTGCTGAGGTTAAGTATGATTATCCACCTCCTATGAACAGGAAAACTGAGGCTCAGAGTTAAGTAATTTGCCCACAGTTCCCTGCATGGGATAAAACTCGGCTGTCCCTGGAAGGTCCCAAAGTCACGGCCTTCAGGCTCCCACACCATGCTGCCTCCCTCACTGGGCTCCACACTCACAGCCTGGAAAACACGAATTTTAAGAAAACCATGACTTACGAAAAGCAGCCAATCCCAGCATTGGAACCAATAGGGCATAATTCCATCTGCTTCCATCACCACCATCTGCCCTGGAATTAGGCCGGATATTCCAATTTGGGGGATCATTTAGGTTATTCATGGAGATATACCTTGAAGTAAAGAATAAGAACGTTAACTGCTTTTATTCAAGAAAATTTTTTCAGTTTTAACTATGTGCTGCACAGCACTGAGCCCTATGGGATTCAAAGAAGGAAAACACAAGACCTTAGATGCAGGTGACTCACAACCTGGTCAGGGAAAGTGGAGAAAGCAGACATGTCTTAGCCACCTGAAACGCAGGCAGAATGAGGTATGTTCTCTGCTACAGATACGTTTAAATGTATGGCTGCTGTGATGGTTAATTTTGTGTGTCAACTTGACTGTCCGACTGTGCCACAGGGTGCCCAGATACGTGGTTTAGCATTATTTCTGGGTGTGTCTGCAAGGGTGTTTCTGGAGGAGATTAGCATTCGAAGCCTTGAACCTATTCCTTACATTTCTCCCCTCTATTGCTTGTCTCTCTGGAGAACAGTTGTATGAAAGATACAGAATCAACTCAATAAAAGTAGGCTCACGCTGACACTTTCACATGAGCTAGGGTTTGAAGACTGAGCAGCATTTTAACAGGCAGAGATAGAAGGAAAGAGTCTTCTGATCAGAAGGAAGACTGTGAGGAAGGCAGAGAGGGGCCATGTGGTGGGGAAGGTGCAAACAGTGCTAGAAGCTGCTCAGGCCTCCTCGGGTGGTGGTGATAAATGCAGAGATTACAGAGCTGCCTGCTTCAGGCTCAGCATGCACCCTCTATAGCTAAGCTGGGTTAGTTTGAATTTACAATTTACTGAGTACCTACATGAGGTTGCACATTTTCACAAAGTAGTCACTTTGTTTACAAACAACGTGACCTCCACAAATACACACGATTACAAAATACTTAATCAAGGGATGTATAAGAAACAACAAATCCAATCCAATTTCTGAAAACTTTTCATCAGATTTTCAACAAATACTTAACACCTAAAGATAAAAAATTATAATACACAATAAAGATATGACAAAAATATGTCTTGGAGCTTAATACTAAGGGGTTGTGGTAATTATAGAATTAAAAAATTAAGGCTGGCACGGTGGCTCTCGTCTGTAATCCCAGCATTTTGGGAGGCCAACGCAGGTGGATCACCTGAGGTCAGGAGTTTGAAACCATCCTGGCCAATATGGTAAAACCCCGTCTCTACTAAAAATACAAAAATCAGCTGGGCATGATGGCGGGTGCCTGTAGTTCCAGCTACTTGGGAAGCTGAGGCAGGAGAATCTCTTGAAACCTGGAGGCGGAGGTTGTAGTGACACGAGATCATGCCATTGCACTCCAGCCTTGCAACAAGAGCTAAACTCCATCTCAAACAAAACAAAACAAAACAAAAACAAGTAACTAACGTAGGACCAAAACTGCATAACTTTCAAAAAAATGTCTAGGAGGTATTATGTTTATTCCCTGCAAGCCAATAAAGGCCACATCTGGGGCATGCATCTAAAGAAATAACCCTAAAGATAAAGATAAAGTTATGGTCACCGATATGTTCTTCATGGTGTTATTTATTAGCAGCAAAAATGGGAAACCCAAATATCAAGAAAATGGGACTGAATCATTGCAAATTTACTAAAATAACTCAAAACAGTTAAAAAACATTGTGTACAATAGGAAGATTTCAATCATTTAAAGTGAAAAGGCAGGAAACAGACTCACTAATGATTACTGGTTTATTTTTCATGCCACTTCACTCCACAAAAAGATCTCGGGTATCTCACAAAACGACACACTAGAAAAATTAAAATACTATCTGAACCAGAAGCAAAATCAGGGTAAGCTGGCAGACAGTCGTCTCAGCCAAAGGGATCTACGCAGCCTTCAAAGCTGACGCAGGCCGTGCGCAGTGGCTCCGCCCGTAATCCCCGCACTTTGGGAGGCAGAGGGGGGAGGATCGCTTGAGGCCAAGAGTTCGAGACCGGGCAACAAAGCAAGATCCCGTCTCTACAAACAATTTAAGAATTAGCCGGAAGCCAGAGGCTGGGGACATGAATGAGGGAGACTCCCACCCCTCCGAGGCCGGAGACCGAGGGTCACTCCCGCTCACTAGAAGCCGGAGGCCCGGGGCCGCGGCCGCCCAACTCCGCGGACGAGCACCGCCCCGCCGACCCCATTCCCTGCGGTCTGGACGTTCAGGCCCTCTCGGTCTGGGCGATCCCGGAGAACCACCCACGGGGCTTTAAAAATGTTGGTGCCCGACACCTCCCCAGCACAGGGCCCTACCTCGGTCGGAGAAAGCGGGACCTCGGTGTCGCCCCCAGCGCCACCGTCCGCGGGTCCGCTTTGCGCAGGCGCGGTGCCCCCACTCAGCCCCCGCCCAGGGCGCGGCGTGGTGCGCAGGCGCGACGTCCCCCGCTGCCGCCCCGCTCGACCCCGGTGTAGTGCGCAGGCGCGGTATCCCCCCAGCCCGACCCCCGGTGTGGTGCGCAGGCGCAGTCTGCGCGGGGACTGGCGGGACAGCGCGGCGACAACTGACATGTCGGGGGTCCAGAGGCTGTCGCGGCTGCTGAGCGCCCGGCGCCTGGCGCTGGCCAAGGCAGTGAGTCCGTGCCGCGGACCGGGGCGGGGCAGGCGGGGGCCGAGGCAGCAGTAGGAGCGGGCGGTCCCCAGCGGGTTCGAGCGGATCGAGCGCCAGGTCCCCGCGCCCCCTGCCCGGGGATCCGGAAGGGGCTGAGAGCGCCCTGGGCCGGTGCGAGGGGGAGCGGCGGGGCGGAGCCGGGGGCCGGGGGGCTCAGTCGTTAGCAGGGCGTCCGCGTCCCGGTGAAGGTCACGACCCCACGGGCTGCCCGGCCCGGGGGTCCCCTCCGCCGCCTTGGTCCGGGCCTCGGGTCCGGGGACCGCGCGGGCTGAGGTCGCCCCCCGCCTCAGGGCCTGGCGCGTGGACTCGGGGAGGAGTGGTGTTTGCCCAAGGTCACCCCGGCGGATGGCGGCCTGTGGCCGCGCTGGCTGGGCCGGGCCTCTGCCGCCTGTTGTGCGGGTTGTCCCGAGGGGCCGCCCGCAGCCCGAGGGCGAGGCCGCCGGGGTGGGTGCAGCGGCCGGGCTCGAAGCGCGGCGCGCCGGAGCGTGGGCTTGCAGTTCCCTTTTCCAGAAAGCGCACATCTGTGCACGCCCACATCGAGAGCTTGTGAGCCAAGGGCCTCTACTTCGGGTGGGTGGTGGTTGGTGGCGCTTGTGCGCAGTTTTTAAAAATCAGACCGAGAGCTCCGCGCACTGACCGGGCCAGGTCGCCAGGACCTGTGCCTTCCTGCGCGCTGTGGGTGCCTCAAGGGCCGGGCTCGGCTTAGTCCAGGATGATGATCAGGGTTATTATACTTCCCTGAGCCTTGCTGTCTGCGTTTGTCTGAATGTCCCCTCTACGATTGCATCTTCAGAATCGGCCTTCTAGGGTTTTATTTAATCAAGCTAAATTTGATAGGGTTAGTTATTTGGTTCTTTGAAATGAACTTACCCACCCACTTCCTTAATTACAAAGTAATTTTAAATTGCAGAGTAAAAATCTCAGTAGGAACCAAGGCATTCAGCAATATTGATTTGAATTATGCCTGTAATTGTGCAGTTTTCTGGTTGAATTAAATGTGAGGGTTAGTCATGCAGCCATCCCGTCTACATCGTGTAAATGTAAACGTTTTCGTGTGTTGCTGTGGTTGGTGCTGACTGACCAGAGACCCCCGCCGCATCTTGGGCGCTTAAGAGCTGCCAGGAGGGCGTCCACAAGCAGGAAGTAAAGTCCATGGTCAGTGATGGTAGCTTGCGATTGGAGAAGAGCTAGAGCTGGTACCTTTGTCCTCATCCCAGATGGTGCCCGGTGCTCCTTCTGCAGACCAAGACTCCGCCAGCCGTGGAGGCGCTTCAGACAAAATGGCAAGATAGCAAAATTAAACCAAAAGTTAGGCCTACCAAATATGGTCTTGGGTTTTTTAAGTATTTTTATCTTGATGAAGTCAGCTTTTCCTACAGAAATTCTGCCTACGAGCAATGTGTTTATTGGCATTTCAGATAGGCTTTTTTTTCTTGAAGAACTGGAGTTCACAAAGGAACAACATAATCAAATTAGCAGAAAAAAGAAAGAAACTTATGATAGCTAACTGAGAAGTGTGTTTGGAAAATAGATAATTTCAGTAAAGTCCAGAGAGAATTTTTAATCTCATGTTGGCCAGCTCTGTGGTGTTTTGAAGTCGTTCTGTATTTACAGTTGCTTTCAAGTGACAAACTTCTCAGACTTTGCTTTTAGTTTCTTTTTATGGCCCAGGGCACTGACATAGCTTGCAAACTGTTTGAAAGCAGCTTAATCCAGAGGAAAAGTAAAACCAAGAAACTTAAATAGTTACTGGGTTAACTGCTTACTTCAGGTGAAGTTTTTCAAATCCCTTAACATGAATATCCAATATATCGTTCTAGGACAAATTGATTTCTTTTCTTTGAATGAATTGTTCTGAATATGTTTAATGGTGCTCTAGAAATACACTGTTTAGGCCATTATAGCAATAAACTTTTGCTTTGCTTCTTGGGATAATTGTAACAACAATGGCATTCCATTCTGCATTCTTCAGGATGTTTTTCCTGGTTTATGTGGAAAGTTGTGACTTGGTTTTGCTATGAAAACCTGGATATTAGTTGGGAGTCTCAGAGATTTTTCCCAAGGGCCTTTACATTGGGGGCAGGTCCAGGATCCGGAGCCAGCTGGCCAACTTGAATCCTTTCTGAGCTTCTGTCTTTGCGTGGGGCTAGTGAGGTTTCTGTGGGCAATGTTTGAAGCCTTTGGCGGTACTCTTCTGAACCAGGGCTCACAGCCTGTGTGCAGGAGCCATGTGTGAACTGTATTTTAAGCATCCTTACTTTTAAAACAATAAACATTACAATTTTAGTGAAAATAATTACATATAGTTGTAAAAGAATCGATGAGTATACACTCCCCAACCCCATTTCCCATGGAAGCAATTCCTGTTTCTGATACTGACTCCTGGTATTTGTGATACCTCTGTTTCTTTAGCGGATACGCAGGTGTATTTTTATCCATTTTAGACTTCTTGGCTGGGAGAGGGGATTTAGTTCACTTAAACTACCCTACTTCCGCCTCTTCCTGATGTGGTCGTGCAACCGTTTTTAGGTTCTTCATTGGCTGCTTTTGTAATTGTGTAGATTGTACTTGCAGTTTAGTTTCTTGCCCATGGTTTATAGGTGTATTTTATTAGATGAGAACTCTTTGCTAGATTTTGAATATTAGTGTCTCTACACTTCTTACAGTAATATTGGGGTTCAGGGTGCCCTCAGCTCCCCTGAGAGGATGTTTCTCCAGGTTCTTGGTCTCCTGCCCTCTCAAGAATGAGAGGGGGACCACAGTGCAGTGCGCAGTAAATGGCAGACTCGAAAGTGTTTGTAGAAAGTGATTTATTTAGAGATAGACAGAAACAGGAGAAGGAGAGAGAAATAAACAGCTAGCTCTCACATTGAGTGAGAGAATCCAGAAAGATGGAATCCAGGAGAGGAAAGCAGCTTCCACACTGAGTGGAAGGGAACAGAGAGAGATGGAGTTTAGGAGGGGAAGACAGGCTTCCACGAGGGGAGTGTTCATGGAAGGCGACTCCAGAGGGAAAATCCAGGATAGAGAAAAACAACTTCCATGAAGGGCGTGTTCGTGGAAGGGGATCCAAAGATGGAGTCCGAAGGGGTGTGAAAGAGGGGACTTTTAACATGGGAGGAACCCCCACCTTCTCTAAGACCCCAGGAGTTCCTTAGAACTTCCACTGGAGTGATTGACTCTTTTAGTTTCTTCCCGTGTCCGTGAAATTAAAACATAAACCGTTAAATCTCCCAGATGGTGAGAGATGGGAGGGGGGCATAGCGCTGGGAAATTCTTGCCCTTAAAACTACGCCCCCTTGTGGACCCTGGAAAGAATATCTTCCCTCATTACTTTTTCCTTCCACCTCCTAATTCAGTCATCTGAAATTGTTAAGCAAGGTCTAACTTTTCCTTTTAGTTATATGGTCCCCATTTTTCTTAGAGGAAATGTTTGGTAGTTTCTCCTAAAAAAATTAATAATTGACAACAAAAGTTTTATCTAAAGACTGAAATTGGCTTAAAGTTGGGCTTTCCAAATTCAAAAATCTCCCCCAGATTAGATTAAATGCAAAGGGTTAGTGTCCTTTTCTCCAGGGGGATGGCGTAGTAATTTCTTAAAGATTTTGTTATCATAGCTGCCCCTTTTAAGCTAGGTCTGTGTGGTGGGGGTGGGGGGTAGGGTAGTGGAGGGATATTCCACATAAACATTCTAGAAAGAACAAATAAACACTTAGTGACCTCACTGTTTCTATTTACATTTGGTATAATATACTGTTCTTATTGGAACTATTACCTATGTTAATAGAACACTTTACAAAATTTTCAAGAACGTTTGTATTTAGATGTTTCAAAGACTTCATTCTTTCTTAAAATAGGATTTTCCCATTTAAAAAAATATACGAAGGAGGAAGAATATTTGTTCTAATTCATTTTCTGAAAAAAAAAAAGCCTAAATTAGCTTATGTCAATAAAAACAAACAGACTAGAAATTGGAGAAATGAAGAATTTTTTCTTGTACAGAATAAATAATTTCTGAATTGCAAGTGTTTCTAAATACTTGAAGACATCTCTCACATCCCCTCTTATGATTGTTGAGTGTGTCATTCCCTAAAAATTTTTTTTTTTTTTTAGACAGAGTCTCACTCCGTTGCCCAGGCTGGAGTGCAGTGACACTGTAGCCTCTGCCTCCCGGATTCAAGCCATTCTCCTGCCTCAGCCTCCCAAGTAGCTGGGATTACAGGTGCCCACCACCACACCTGGCTAATTTTTGTGTGTTTAGTAGAGATGGGGTTTTGCCATGTTGGCCAGACTGGTCTTGAACTCCTGACCTCTGGTAATCAGCCTACCTTGGCTTCCCAAAGTGCTGGGATTACAGGCATGAACCACTGTGCCCAGCCCCTAAAACTATTCTTTATGATATGTCTGAGACTATTCAGTGGTCTTCTAAAATGCAGCCAGCAGAATGGAAAACACATCCCCTAAATGGCTGGCCAACCTTAGCACATGGAGAATGTCACCTGTCTCATACTGCGTCACTAAAAACTAAACACTAAAAGCACTTTTCTTGGGTAAAGTTTTCTAAGATGGAATATTTAAGGTAACATGTGGCAAGTTGTAGACATTGGCCAGGAAAAAGCCAGGAGCAGCCAGGCACGGGGAGAGTGTGCGTCTGACATCTTCCTGTGTATGATGAAGGGATAACACCTCGTCCCTCTGGGCTATCAGCTTTTACTCCTCCAGAATACAGATCTCCTGATACGGTGTCTAGTGCCTTTTGAACTGACTGCAAACCCTCGTGGACGACTGGAACTGTAACGTGGAAAGGGCTGTGATGGAGCCAGTTAAAATGCTTCATTATTTGCAGAATACCACGTACAGTAATACAATGTAGATATCTTTCCCATTCTCTACTAAGTAGCATAAATTAAGACTTTACAGAGAAATGTGCCTTTTTCATTTTGTATCTGAGTCAGTGAGTATCCTGTTTGGAAAGACACTGTCCTGATTTTCTGGAGTGCCAAGTCAGGTGGAAAGGAGGGCCTGGGGACTCAGTCCTTCCTTGCCCCTTGGGCTGCCCTTCAGGGTTAAGTAGAGGGTCCCAGCTGAGCTCTCTGCATGCACCGGAGCCCCTGGGTACATAAAAAGGTGAACAGTTTGCAAGGCAGAATTTGAATTATATCCCCCCAGCATTTGTTCCTTCAGGACACTAACCCTCTGGATCTGTGTCTTCTGTGTCTCCAGTGGCCAGCAGTGTCACCAGCAGGAACCCGAGGTTTTCACTTCACTGTTGATGGGAACAAGAGGGCATCTGCTAAAGTTTCAGAATCCGTAAGTTCATGCTTTTTGTTCCATTATAAATGATTTTTTTTGGCTTAGGGGGAGGAATCTATACCAGTTTGTTTCCATATGAGTCATAGACATAAGAGAAAAAATTCTCATAGGCATCCAGTGCATGCTCAAATGATTTTCAGTGTAACAATTGCAAGTGCAAACATAAACATAGGTGTTAACATTTGTACTTACATCTTGTATGTATCTATAAACTAGATTTCAATTTAGATCAAGTAAAGCAATAAATTAAAATAAAATGAACGGTATCTGCTGTGATAGATGATAAAATCCCTACTGCAAATAGGACTGTGTGGCACGTGGGTGTGGGTTCTTTGGTATTTGGTGTGCATGTTCTCTCTCTGTTGGAAAACTGAAGCTTGCTGAGAAATTTCTTTTCTCATCTGCTCACGGTAGCAACTGACTACTCTGTGGCACCTTCTCAGCGATGAGCATAGGCATAGCCCTGAAGTAGAGCTGGGGTCCTCAGTTCTCAGGTGGTAGCCAGACGAACTGGAATATGCTTCTCTAATGAAAACTGCATTCTAGCATTTTCATGAGAAACCTGCAAATCACAGGCGGGGAAACATTATACCCGCTACATTAGAAGCTGAGATTTGTTTAGCACATGTATATGGGTATAAACACACAAAAAGAAAAACAAAGTCACAACTGGAAAGAAAAACCATATTTGGAACTGGCATTTTGATTCAGGTTGTTGCTTTCCTTTGCTTCTACACTTCCTGCTTTGGTAAACAATGGACAGATTGGGTCTTAATGGTTAGGCTTTCTCCAAAGTGGATTTTTTAAGAGTATACCTGCAAGTTTTCAGCATTTCAGGTAACGCTGGGTTTCCTGATCCCATGGGCTAGGTTCTCTACCATTCATAGAATCTGATTGTCAGCCCCTTCTCCACGTGTGAATGTGCCCACCTCTCCCTGCACTGTTCAGTGCTCAGTCCCGGGACGGCATGGAGGCCCTGTGGGCCCGGCAGTTGCTCCTTTCATCTTTTTGAAGCTCTTGCACTGTGACCACCATCTTCGTGTCTGGCATAGTGGAATATGTGATTGACAGGTGAATTTTTATTTTCCAGATTTCTGCTCAGTATCCAGTAGTGGATCATGAATTTGACGCAGTGGTGGTGGGCGCTGGAGGGGCAGGCTTGCGAGCTGCGTTTGGCCTTTCTGAGGCAGGGTTTAATACGGCATGTGTTACCAAGCTGTTTCCTACCAGGTCACACACTGTTGCAGCCCAGGTAAGAGAAAGGTGCCCCACCACGCTCTCCCTGCCTGCATGTCCGCACAGCCTTGCGCCTTCCAGCTGGGTGGCCTGCTGCCTCCTCCCCATGCTTCAGCCACATGGCCTCTTGCCGTGCCTTGCTCACTCAGCTCCCTCTCCGTGGTCTCTGCCTGGAGCCTCTTCCATGGGGACTTTGAAGAGCTAGAGCCTTATTGTCACTCTTAACTGGGACTTCAGTCACAGTTTGGTTTTCTCTGACCATCTCGCCTGCTACCCTCCCCATCCACCCTCACCACCCCAACACCTTAAGAAAAGGAGATCATCTAAAGAGGAGGAATCAGAATTTAGGTTGGGGAAGAAACGGGCAAGGGTTTCATTTGTCCCCGTGTTGCCGTCTTCTGGGACACTCTGAGGGGTAAGACGGTGGTGGCCACAAACAGCCGAAGGAGGTGGGGGTGCCGGGGAGCGTGACTCTGAGTGTGGAGTTTATTTCTTGGCAGGAAGCACTTCTAGTCTTTAACACATGCCTGTAAATGCCTTTAGGGAGGTTTGTTAATAAAATTATCTGGAAAGATTTGTTGAGTACCTTTTCTGTGCCAGGTGTGTTAGGTAATAAGCATATCACAGGTAGCCTTTCACTCACTGCTCCAATCAGCCCTTCCTGGAGTTCCCTCTGTCTCCACCACACAGATGAGGAGACTGAGGCTAAAGGAGTGAATCACTGGGCGAGTCAGGGGAGGGGTTGTGATCTGGAATCTGTCCAGCCTTGCTGCCCCTCTGCTGAGGGCAGCTCTCCCTGGGAGTCACTGTGTGAGGAGTGGGCTTTCTCAGAATCCCTGGTAGGTGGATTTGGGCCTGGAAGACAAAGTTGGGGCTCCTGTCTGTGGCTTCTAAGGAGTGGTGGTTGTTTCCAGGGAGGAATCAATGCTGCTCTGGGGAACATGGAGGAGGACAACTGGAGGTGGCATTTCTACGACACCGTGAAAGGCTCCGACTGGCTGGGGGACCAGGACGCCATCCACTACATGACAGAGCAGGCTCCCGCCGCCGTGGTCGAGGTGATGGGCGGGAGGCTGTGGGTGCTCTCGTGGTCTGTTTCTAGTACAAAAGAGGCCTGGAAAAAATGTAAGAGATTGAGGCAGATGTGGCCAGCCGAAAGAACGGTGACAAGTGAAGCTCACAAGAGAATCTTTTTCCATCATGAACGATGCAGTACATGTAACAAGAAAGCTTCTCTTTGATGAAAGGTTGAGATTTTCAAAAAATACATGACTTTGGGTTTGCAGATTTGTGTTAAAGTTGTTTTGATTAGCGGTGAATATCTTGCCTCCTTTAAGGTAATACATTTTTGTTTGTTTTTATCTTTCATAGCTAGAAAATTATGGCATGCCGTTTAGCAGAACCCAAGATGGGAAGATTTATCAGCGTGCATTTGGTGGACAGAGCCTTAAGTTTGGAAAGGGCGGGCAGGCCCATCGGTGCTGCTGTGTGGCTGATCGGACTGGCCACTCGCTATTGCACACCTTATATGGAAGGGTAAGGCCGCCTCCACTGCACCTGAGACAGGACCCACAGTGCTCGGTCTTATGGTGACAATGGGGAATGGGTTAGCCTGCCCAGTGAGTCGGCCAGAGGTTATGTGAAAAGCAACAGAGAACAACTGTGTAAGACGTGTGCAGGGATTGTTGATGGGAAAGCACTAGATGTGCTGTGAGAAGCTGTCCCTAAGGCAATATGTTATTTCTTGTATCTATTTTGGAAAGTTGAATTGATAATCTTATATACCATGTTCTAACTTGGGATATGTGACATTCAACATTGAACAGAATAAGCAGTTCTTTTGCCTATTCACATGAACAATATCACCTTAAAACCTGGAAAGCTGGCTTAACACTTACTTGCCCTTTTTTCTTTCTTTTAGTCTCTGCGATACGATACCAGCTATTTTGTGGAGTATTTTGCCTTGGATCTCCTGATGGAGAATGGGGAGTGCCGTGGTGTGATTGCACTGTGCATAGAAGATGGGTCCATACATCGCATAAGAGCAAAGAACACTGTTGTTGCCACAGGGTAGGAATTGAATTTTTATTTTAGTTTGTTTATAAAAATGAATAAATTTCATTTAGAGTCTCTTTATTTTTAATGAAAATAGAGGCATTGTAGAATAACGGTTCAGACACAGGTCTTGACATAACCTTGTGAGGCTGATGGACTTTCGCAGCTGTGGTTCCTCTCTGTAAAGGGTGAGGACGGCAGCACCTTCCTTGTGGGAGGTTGAGAAAGCAGGGCCCTCAGTAGATGGTAGTGGCGGCCATCAGGGCAACAGCTAACCCCTCCTGACTTTAGATGAGGAAACTGCGGCCTGAAGAGTCACATGGGGTTTTCTGGCAAAATCTCTTGTGTTAGTGGGTACTGTGTTTATACTGATTCCTGGGATGGGTAACTCTTGCTTCTCCACATAATGAAAATAAGTAACTTTAATTTTATACACTGTCAATCTGTTATTTTAACCATAAGTTAAAAAGTACCTGTACAACAAAGGAAACAATCAGCAAAACTGCAGGTTGGGAAAAAATATTTTCAAAACCATTTATCTGATAATACCTTAATATCTAAAATATATAGGCTGGGTGCAGTGGCTCACGCTGTAATCCCAGCACTTTGGGGGGCCGAGGCAGGCAGATCACAAGGTCAGGAGTTACAAGATGAAGTTCTGAAGCTCTAGTATACAGCGTGGGGCTATAGTTAACATTATTAACTTGAGATTTGCTAAGACAGTAGACTTTAGGTGTCTGTATCTCCAAAAAAAAGGATAATTAGATGAAGTAATAGATGTGTTGATTAACTTGTGTCATCAATTCACAAAACATGTGAAATCACGTTGTACATCTTAAATATATACAGTTTTTTAAATTCATCAATTATACCTCAGCACATCTGGGGAAAAAAACAAAATCCATAAAAATTTTAAAATTTTCATTATAAAAGTGGTATATGCTTATTGGGGAAACCTTTTGAACAGCACAAAGCTAAAATACAAATAGGGCCAGGTGCATGGTGCCTCATGCCTGTAATCCCAGCTCTTTGGGAGGCCAAAGTGGGAGGATCACTTGAGGTCAGGAGTTTGAGACCAGCCTGGCCAATGTGGCAAAACCCCATTTCTACTAAAAATACAAAAATTAACTGTGTGTGGTGGTGCACACTTGTAATTGCAGCTAGTCAGGAGGCTGAGGCAGGAGAATCGCTTGAACCTGGGAGATGGAGGTTGCAGTGAGCTGAGATTGCGTCACTGCACTCCAGCCTGGGCGACAGAGCAAGAGCCTATCTCAAAATAAATAAATAAAATACAAATGGAAGTCCCTTCTCTGACCCAGGCTTCTATCCTACGCAGGGTAGCAGCACCACAGGCGTGGCCCCCAGTGATGTGTGTGGGGTGCCTGAGGAGGGGTTGTGTGCACACAGACAGCACTGAGAAGGTGGTGCCCCGGGTGTCTCCACGTCCGTTTGCGGTCTAATCAGACAGGAGGTCAGGATGTGGGCTGCTGTGTGCAGTCACTGCTCTCTTGTTTCCAGAGGCTACGGGCGCACCTATTTCAGCTGCACGTCTGCCCACACCAGCACCGGTGATGGCACGGCCATGGTCACCAGGGCAGGCCTTCCTTGCCAGGACCTCGAGTTTGTCCAGTTCCACCCCACAGGTAGGGCACAGCGCCTTGCCCACAGACATCAGGCTCATGTGTGTCTCTTAAGCGTGTGGTGCCTACTCATTGCTCTGCCATAGTTCTATGCTTTCTCAGCTCTCAGGTCCTGATTTAAATGTCATTTCCTTAAGGAGACTTTGCCCACACCTCCCTAAGGTAGTTTGGGCCACCGTCTTACGCATTCCTCAAGAACCCTAAACCCTGCCTTGGTGATACTTATCCCAGCAGTAAAGCGGGGATTGAGGCCAGGCGCAGTGGCTCACATCTGTCATCTCAGCACTTTGGGAGGCCGAGGCAGGTGGATCACCTGAGGTCAGGAGTTCGAGACCAGTCTGGCCAACATGGTGAAACCTCATCGCTACTAAAAATACAAAAATTAGCCGGGCATGGTGGCGGGGTGCCTGTAATCCCAGCTACTCAGGAGACTGAGGCAGGAGGAACGCTTGCTTGAACCTGAGGCAGAGGTTGCAGTGAGCTGAGATTGCACCACTGCCCTCCAGCCTGAGCAACAGAGTCAGACTCTGTCTCGAGAAAAAAAAGGCAGGGATTGTTCAGGGTCCTTCTTCGCAACGAGGTCGTCTGCTCCTCGAGGGCGGGCAGGTCTTCTCATTGACTGGGGTTCTCCAAGCCCAGCACATGGCAGGGCCTCCGTCAGGGTTTCCTGAGTGAGCACCCTGAGAGCTGGGAGGATGCCGTGGACCCGAGAAGCAGCACAGGCAGATTTCAGCTTCGTAGGAGAACATGGAGCTTCCGTGATAGTGGGGTGCAAAGTTAGGACACAGCTGTGACAGAACTCATGTGACATTTGGGTATTGGCTCAGCTCAAATGACCACTGAGGGAGCTTCATCCTGGGGGAGATGAACTCACCTTGGGGACGTCTGATGGTTGAGGTTACGAATGTGCAATTTGGA
Organism: Cacajao melanocephalus; assembly: GCA_963573385.1. Taxonomy (NCBI): domain Eukaryota; kingdom Metazoa; phylum Chordata; class Mammalia; order Primates; family Pitheciidae; genus Cacajao; species Cacajao melanocephalus. The sequence continues at coordinate 24,418 of CAUYLG010018013.1, read as the reverse complement.
GACATTAACACAGAAATGACAGTTGAAGTCTTGAGTTTGGGGGAGGCTTTTCAGAAATGAGTCAGAGAGAGAGACACACATCTGCTTCTTGTTTGATGTGACTCGTCATGATGTGACTTTCCTGGATTGCTTTTCTGACCTGTGGTCTACGGAGATCCGTGCAGTGGTGCTAAAGAACCAGACGTATGTCTTCTCTTTCTCTCTCAGTGTCATCTTTCTGATCCCTGGCAGGGCTGAAAATAAAAAACGTATTTGTTGTGGGTTTTTAAAAATTTGTTTAGAGATAGGGTCTTGCTCTGTTGCCCAGGCTGCAGTGCAGTGGAGCGTTCTTGGCTCACTGCAGCCAGTGCCTCCCAGACTCAAACGATCATTCCATCTCAACCTCCCAAACGGCTGAGACTATAGGCATGCGTTACCATGCCCAGCTAATTTTTTTTTTTTTGTAGAGACAGGATTTCACCATTTTGCCCAGACTGGTCTCAAACTCCTGGGCTTAAGCAGTCCACCTGCCTCAGCCTCCCAGAGTGCTGGGATTACAGGCATGAACCACCGGCCCTAGCCTTTGCTTTTTATTACTGTTTTTAACCAATAAAATGTCACTGACCTCCTGAATTTCCTCTGTAATTTGCTTAGAGCTCCACTTCTCATGCTTTGTCTTCAATATGTGAGAAGTAATCCATAAAAAAAAGAGCATTGAAACTTAGAAAATCAAAAGGCAGGTGAGATGCAAGAATCACATTCTTGTTTTCAAAGCAAGATTCCCCTTTTTTGTATTCTAATACAAGTTGTGCCTTTTGAAATACATTTAGTTTAGGGTGTTTTTGTGGATTTTTTATCTCCTTTGTTAAAATCTGAGCGCTCGGCATGCCCTGGTTTTCGTTGTGTCGAGGAGTCACGGAGCTGCCGTTTGAGGCACGGACCGCCGGACTGCCCAGGTTGGGGTTTGAGCTCTGTCCTCAGCTGCATGACTGGATGTTACCAGCATTAATGTGCTTGTCAGTGAGTATGGGGGTAATACGACGTGGAGCTGTAACGCTTAGATGAGTTAATACGCGGAGAGCAGCTAGAACTGTCCATGGCAAGTGCAGTGTATTAACTAGAATGACCATTATTACCGTCCTTGCCACTGTTGGGGTAATTTAGATGTGAATTCTCCAGACTGGTTATTCTTTTTTTTTTTTTTTTTTTTTAGGGCGTGGGGAGGGGAGAGACTGGGGACGAAGAGTCCAGACTGGTTATTCTTAACTAAAGTAGTCACCACAGTATCATAGTGCAAAAGAATGTTCAAAAATTAAAACCAAATGTGAGGCATTTAACCACACCAGGCTGTAATCCGAGTATGGCCAGAGCTCTGTGGGCTGTCATTTCTGCTCACTGGGGACTCCGCTCTGCCTAGACCTGCTGCAGCCGTCAGCCTTGTCAGTGCTTTTTGGTATCCAGACTTTCTACTGTATCTTAACTTTTCTTCTTTCTATTCAGTTTTGCATATGATGCCTTCTGTGTATCTTTTTCCTCTCTACCCCAAAAAATATCTTGAAAAAAATAATGCAGTTGAAATAGAGAACTAGCAATTGTTAGGCTATAAATGTTTGTGTTTTTTGCAGGCATATATGGTGCTGGTTGTCTCATCACGGAAGGATGTCGTGGAGAGGGAGGCATTCTCATTAACAGTCAGGGCGAAAGGTTTATGGAGCGATATGCCCCCGTTGCGAAGGACCTGGCGTCCAGAGACGTGGTGTCTCGGTCCATGACTCTGGAGATCCGCGAAGGAAGGTCTGTGTGTTTATCACCAGCGTTGTCTGAGCAGGCACAGGGGCACGCGCACACTCTTCTTTGCTTCACTTCCTCTTGGTGACTTCATGTTTGTTTTAGCATCTGGGCCGGGGTTGCTTCTGAGTCTCAGCACTGCCCGCCCTCGCCTTCGTGTGCAGGCACACGTGCACACCCACCTCTCAGCTGCTGGCTGGCATCTGTTAGTCTGTGATATTTTCCTAAAGACCTACATTTTGAAAATTTTAGCCAGTTTCTTTCTCAAATCTATGGAACATAATTTCTCTGAGTATATGTGAGTATGTGATAGATAATGGGAGAGAGAGATGCACACACACCCAACCCGAGGTCGGCCTATGAGCTTGGGTGTTGTGTCTGATACCCACAGATGTTTGTCAGCAGCCTTCAAAGTGTGTGAGTTATTTGGCTTTCAGTGAAACAGTCTGCAGCTCTTTCATTGCCTGACCCTGTTCCTTAATGTAATGACACTTGCTAAGTATCTGCTGGTATAGCCTTCAGAGGTTTCACATTTTTATAATTAAAAAAAGAAGTCAAACGGTTTTTGGGTATGGTGGCCTTCCATGTCCATGGGTTCCACATGTGTGGTTCCAACCAACTATGTGTTGAAAATACAATTGTATCCTTACTGAACACGCAGACTTTTCCCTTGTCATTGTTCCCTACAACTGTTTCCATAGCATTTACATTGCGTTAGGTACTGTGAGTAACCCTGGAGTTGTCGTAAAGCTGAAATGTACAACTTTAAACGAGGGATGCTTTAAAGTCTAGAGGAGGATGTGCATAGGTTATATGCAGATACTCTCCCGTTTTATATTAGGGACTTGAACATCCACAGATTTTGGTATCCGTTGGGGGTCCTGGAGCCAGTCTGCCATGGATACACAGGGACGACTATTTGGTATAGAGGCCTTTCTGGTGCAATTACCAAGGACAGCCGCAGCAGGCTGTGATCCCCAAGACAAGTGTGAGTTCAGTGAGGGCAGAGTTTTCGTTCTGGTTCTCAGCTGTGTCCCATCACCTAGGATTGTCCCTGGTACAGAGTAGACATTTAAAAAAGATTTGATGAGAGGGTGGCCATACATGGGGGGAAATTTGCCTCGATATCAAAAAATGTGGAAACTCAACGCTTCCATGATGATGTACTCTCAGGTTTCCTGTCATTACTGTTCTCTGCCTTATGTGGTGTGTTCTGTCTCACCAGAGGCTGTGGCCCTGAGAAAGATCACGTCTACCTGCAGCTGCACCACCTGCCTCCAGAGCAGCTGGCCACGCGCCTGCCCGGCATTTCAGAAACAGCCATGATCTTCGCTGGCGTGGACGTCACAAAGGAGCCAATTCCTGTCCTCCCCACCGTGCACTATAACATGGGCGGCATTCCCACCAACTACAAGGGGCAGGTGATGGCGCCAGGTCCTCTCCCACAGCTGGAGAGAAGGCCGGGACAGCGGGGCCCACCTTGCAGTTGTCTCTAGATCTTAGAGGAAAAGACAGATTTTCTTCAAGAAAGTGCTGTGTTGTTTTATAGATTGCACTTTAAATTTACCAGAGGATGGAGGGAGGTTAATAATTTATTCCTCCTTAGTAGGTTGTCATGGATACATCATTTGCAGCTTTCTCCATTTTATAATTACTTTCCTTTATGATGTTGTGTTATTTATAATGATCTTGTACATCAAGGGATCTTTATAATTCATACTTTTGAGTGGTTTGTAGTTCACACAGAGCTTGTTAGTTGCTTAGGCTCCTTGTTGGGTGAGGTGGGTGGAAGCTGTTACTCTCCCTGTGTAGATGAATAGATGAACAGGGAGTAGAAGAGTCTGCAACATCGGTCTCCATTGCTGATGTTCCTCCACCTGCTGTGCTCTCGGGTCTGAGCCAGATCGAAGGCAGGTGAGGTCCCTGGGGACATAGAACACGGAAGAGAGTCACAGATGCTGACATTGGAGGTCCTCTGACCTGCTTGTAACAGCAGGTGCTCGGGCAGAGAGGAAACTGGGGGGTACATTCGGAAGTTTCCCTCTGAAGAAGAGTAGCTGTGGTCCTTACTTCCCTCTTAGGTGTGGTCTTTACTTCCCTCTCTTTCTATTTATTTATTTTTTTCGGAGATGGAGTCTCACTCTGTCGCCCTGGCTGGAGTGCAATGATGCGATCTCGGCTCACTGCAACCTCCGCCTCCAAGTTCAAGTGACTCTTCCACCTCAGCCTCCCGGGTAGCTGGGGTTACAGGCACCCGCCATCATGCTTGGCTAATTTTTATACTTTTAGTAGAGACAGGGTTTCACCACATTAGCCAGGCTGGTCTTGAACCCCTGATCTCAGGTGATCCACCCACCTCAGCCTTCCAAAGTGTCGGATTACAGGCGTGAGCCACTGTGCCCAGCCTGCTTCCCTCTCTTCCTCTGACTTGCAGCACAGACACCCTGTTGGGCAACTTGACATTTCACCTGAAATCTTTTCCACAGGTCCTGAGGCACGTGAATGGCCAGGATCAGATTGTGCCCGGCCTGTATGCCTGTGGGGAGGCCGCCTGCGCCTCAGTCCATGGTGCCAACCGTCTCGGGGCAAACTCGCTCTTGGACCTGGTTGTCTTTGGCCGGGCCTGTGCCCTGAGCATCGAAGAGTCATGCAGGCCTGGTGAGTGTTTTCTTCAGAAGCCAGACTATTTGAGAAGGCAGGAGGTTACAAAGTCTTTTTTTTTTCTTTTTGAGACAGGGTCAGCCCAGGCTGGAGTGCAGTGGCACCGTCGTGGCGGCCTCAGCCTCTGGGCTCAGCCAGTCCTTAACCCTTAACACCTCAACCTGCAGAGTCCCAAGCAGCTGGGACTACAGGTGTGCACCGCCACACCTGGCTAATTTTTTTAAATTTTTTTTTGTAGAGACAGGGTCTCACAATGTTGCCCAGGCTGATCTGGAACTCCTAGACTGAAACAGTCCTTCTGTCTCAGCTTCCCAAAGTGTTGGGATTACAGGCATGAGCCACTGCACCCAGCCAGGTTACAAAGCCTTGATTGCTTCCTAGACATTTGCTTAGTGATCCTATAGAGGTAATCTGGGTTTTTTCCCCTAGAGGTGATTATACTGAGAAATCTAGAGATTATATGGTGGTACTGTTGACACCAGATAGAGGCTGGTTGGGGATCTTAACTATGAAGGTGTCATTTTGGGGGTTACATTTTTAAAAATTATTTTGTAGTCATTATGTTCTGCTTAGAAAAAGCACTGTTAGGAAGTTGTTATTTTTAGGGGAAGTTCATTACATATTAGTCGCCTGATAAAAAGCACTTGTTTGCAATGAAATATTTTAAATAGTTGGCATGAATGAATATGTAACTTCTCGGTACTTAGAAAAATAATTTAGGCCCTTCTAAAAGCAAAGTGCAACTAATCTCTCTTAGAGGAGAAGGGATGGCTTAAAGCGAACAGGATTCCCACCCTCCAGTGACAGTGGACTTCACTTGGTGGTTTTCTTTTCATGATAGCATAGAATAGTGTGCAGGAGAAGAAGTACCAGGTGCTGGAGCGTGAGTCTTACGTGCGCTAAAAACTGGACACTAGCATCGCTCCCACTTCAGAGAGCTTCACGGTGGTCACCCAGCCTTGTTTACCCAGAACAGTGAGGTGGAGGAGGCACTGGGGGAACGGGTGCTTTTTGTATGGATTCAAGTGAAATAAAAACGAGCGCTGTCATAACTTATAAAAACATACCCCCTTTTGTATCTGTGATTAAAAAGGTACAGGTCGTGTTAAAAGGGTAGCTTACATTTCACACACTCAGTCTCTGCGGATTTGACCACAGCTCAGGAGGCCGGCACATGCAGAGGTGGCGTCTTAGCCCAAGTCGTTGCTGATCGTTGACAAAGGCAGAGTTCAGGTCCGTCTTTCCTGACACCACAGATAGTGCTTGTCTCACTCCACAGCCTTGCACTTTGTAGCAGTGAGGACTGATACCACTTCTCTCAGAGCAGAATAGAAATTTTGAGCTTCTCTTTCTTTGAAAATGCAAAAAAGGACATTTTATAAGAATATCCTATACTACATCTGAGAAACCGCTCATGCATGCAGCATCTCACACAGAATGCTGTGGAAGTCAGACTCGAAAGGCTGCACAACAGCGGCTCTGTTGATACAACATTCTGGAAAAGGCACATCTAGGGAAGAAGAGGAGTTGGGGGTTGCCAGAGTCTGTTTCCTGATTGTGCTGATACTTAATGCACAGCTCTGTGTGTGTCAGCATTTGAAAAATACTACACTAAAAGTGGCGAGTTTTTTTTTACTCTATCTTAAATTATGCTTTAATTTTTAAAAATGGAAAGGAAAGAAAAAGTGTTTGTAGCATGACTACTTCTCCCCCACTCCCTCCAAAAAAAAAATGCATATATTGTATTTTTAGAGATAGTCTCCCTCTGTCGCCCAGGCTGGAGTGCAGTGGTATGATCAGGTGCACACCACCACACCTGGCTAATTTTTAAACATTTTTTGTAGGGACAGGGTCTCCCTGTGTTACCCAGGATGGTCTTGAACTCCTCCTGGCCTCAGGTGATGAACCTGCCTCGGCTTCCCAGAGTGCTAGGATTATATGCATAAGCCACTGCACATGGGCAAGATGTGCAACTCTTGTGTTTCTAAGATGTCTTGAGAAAAGTTTTAAAGTGTTTTGTATAACATTATGCATATTTTCTTCAGTAGTTAGTACATGCAGGAGGTAGGAGGTATGAAATGCAGGAGACAAACGGGTCATGCCCTGCCCACCCCCTCTCCAAGGGACCAGGGCGGGGGCCCCCTGAGGGTCTGCTCATACGCTTCTAGGCTTGCTGGTGTTTCTTTTCCTTGTGTTTATTCCTTTAAAAATTGATCATTAAGTAAAATTGACTTTTTTCTTTTGGTGCACAGTTCTATAATTTATTATTTTTTATTTTTATTTTTTTTTTTTGAGACCGTGTCTCCTCCACCTGTCACCCAGCCTGGAGTGCAATGGTGTGATGAGGAGTTTGAGACCAGCCTGGCCAACATGGTGAAGCCTCGTCTCTACTAAAAATAAAAAAATTAGCCAGGCATGATGAAACACTCCTGTAGTCCCAGCTACTTGGGAGGCTGAGGCAGGAGGATCACTTGAACTAGGAGGTGGAGGTTGCAGTGAGCCGAGATGGTGCCACTGCACTCCAGCCTGGGCTACAAAGAAATTCCATCTCAAAAAAAAAAAGTTGCAAATCTTGAAGTCTAGGTGAGAGCACACACAAGAGTTTGATTCAGCAAGTGACTTTCAAACACACAGCAGCCACCTTCCTCCCCCTGATGCGAAGGACAGTGGGGTGGCCAGCCCCTCGGGACCACCATCTGGAGGTGTCTTTTTTTCCCTTAGCGGAGTATATAAATTTGTATACATTTAATTTTTTTTTAAAGACAGAGTCTCACTCTGTTGCCCAGGCTGGAGTGCAGTGGTGTAGTCTCGGCTCACTGCAACCTCCACCTTCCGGGTTCAAGCAGTTCTCATGCCTCAGCCTCCCAAGTAGCTGGGTTTACAGGCGCACACCACCACACCTAATTTTTGTATTTTTAGTAGAAACAAGGTTTTGCCATGTTGGCCAGGTTGGTCTCGAACCTCCTGACCTCAAGTGATCCACCCACCTCAGCCTCCTAAAGTGCTGGGATTACAGGTGCGACCCACTGCACCCTGGCTACATTTAATTTTTTAATTTTAGAGATGATGTCTAGTTTGTTCACTCCAAGATAACTTAATGGATTTCTACTGTGTATCAACAATTTTGCCTTTCTGTATGTTCTTTAAAATTGTCCCCAGCTCAACAGGTGGCCTCAGTTGTGGGGTAGGCTGGCGGGTGTTAGCTCAGGAGCTGCCTGCAGTTTCCAGGCGCCTTGAGCAGCTGTGCTGTGTATTTGTGTGTCATTCTAAATCCATTTGGTTTTTTAAAGTGGTTTTCAAAAGTTAAATTCTAGATTTTTTTTTTTAATTTTTATTTTTTTTAGGAGATAAAGTCCCTCCAATTAAACCAAATGCTGGAGAAGAATCTGTCATGAATCTTGACAAATTGAGATTTGCTGATGGAAGCATAAGAACATCGGAACTGCGACTCAGCATGCAGAAGGTAAGAGCCTGGACTCACTCTGGAGCAAACAGGCTGGCTGCGCGCCTGGCCCTGCACTGGTGGGTTTTTTGTTTGTTTTTATTTTAATAGATTTAGGGGGATACAGGTGCAGTTTTGTGTGGATGTACTGTGGTGGAGTGTGGGCTTTGCTTTTTATTTATTTTTTGAGACGGAGTTTCATTCTTGTTGCCCAGGCTGGAGTGTGATGGCACGATCTCAGCTCACTGTGAACTCTACCTCCTAGGTTCAAGTGATTCTCCTGCCTCGGCTTCCCAAGTCGCTGGGATTACAGGCATCTGCCAGCATGCCCAGCTAATTTTTTGTATTTTTAGTAGAGACTGGGTTTCATCATATGGGCTAGCTGGTCTCGAACTCCTGACCTCAGGTGATCCGCCTGCCTTGGCTTCCCAAAGTGCTGGGATTACAGGCATGGGCCACTGTGCCCCGCTGAGTTTGGGCTTTTCATGTACCCATCACCCGAGTTGTGTATGTTGTACCCAGTAGGTAATTGCTCATCCCCACCCCTCTTGCTTTTTGGAGCCCCCAGTCTCTATTAGTCTACCCCATATGTCCATGTGTACTCACTGTTCAGCTCCCACTTCCAAGTCAGAATGTGTGACAGTTGACCTGAGTTATTTCACTTAGGATAATGGCCTCCCGTTCCATCCAGGTGGCTGCGAAAGACACAATCTAGTTCTTTTTTATGGCTGAGTAGTATTCTGTGGTGCATATGTGCCCGTCATCCGTTAATGGGCACCTAGGTGGATTCTGTGACTTTGCTATTGTGATTAGTGCTATGATGAACGTACCAGACTGCACCAGTATCTGGAGGAAAACAGCAGCAGGACACACTCCTCACTATGTCAAGACTGTGAAAGAAATCCCAGCACTTTGGGAGGCTGAGGCAGGCAGATCATGAGGTCAGGAGTTTGAGACCAGCATGACCAACATGATGAAACCCCCTCTCTACTAAAAATACAAAAGTTAGCCAGCCGTGGTGGTGGGCACCTGTAATCCCAGCTACTCGGGAGGCCAAAGCAGGAGAATCGCTTGAACTCAAAAGGTGGAGGTCGCAGTGAGCTGAGATGGTGCCACTGCGCTCCAGCCTGGGTGACAGAGCGAGACTCCTTCCCCAAAAAAAAAAATTTTTTTTTAAAAGAATATGAAAGAGATCAGCATCTGGGACAGCCTTCTCTGGTTCACTCGCATGTGCCTGGGCGTGGCCTCCGTGCTGTGACCATCGCTGGCTGTCGTGGATGAGTCACAGTGTGGAGGAGAGGGAGCCGCAGGATGCCCAAGAAGCTCAGTCCCCAGCAGGGCACACAGCACTGGTGCTTATATCTCAGGCCCTGATATTGATCATGTCATCATACCTGGCTTCCAGCAGCTCGGAAATGTCTTTAAGCTGGGCCTGTTGCTGCCCCTGAGTATACTCAGAAGAGGGGGAGAGTGGGCAGCAGGTGGAAACTGATCTCTGCAGCCTGTGCTGCTGGGAGTCAGCCTCCCACATCAGGGTTGTCCAGTAGGACCGTCTGTGATGACAGAAATGTTTCAAGTCTTTGCCATCCAGTATGGCAGCCATTAGCCACAGGGGGCTATGGAGAACTTAGTATACAGTCAGTCTAAGAAACTGAGTTCCTCTAATAACAAGGATTCTTGTCCATGAATGAGATCTCTTGTTTACTATTGGCAAGAATTTCTGCGTGAGTATTTTCTAAAAAGTCCATGCTTTTGTCCTATTCCAAAGGCGTTTGGTGTTGCAGACATGCAGACACAAGAGCAAAGGTTCCTGCTGACATTCTCAGAGGCCTGTGCACTTCATTCTTCAAGGGAGGCTGGGCTTGAGAGAGGCTTTGTGGAATGCTGAGAACAGCATGACTAAGGCACAGAAGGTGGACGGATGCCCTGCAGGAATTTTGTAGGGTTGGAGGCCAGCTAGGAAGGAAGGAATCATTGCACTGAGAACAGGAAGGTGCCTTAGGATCTAGAAATGGCAAATTCATGAGATATTTTGAAGTGAGAATACTAGAAGCGTTCCCACCAAACAAGGTGTATCTGTATGCCAGGCTCCGTGAGATGCTGGAGTCAGCACTGAGCAAACAGACGTTCCCGTGCTCGTGGAAATGCGTTTCAATGGAGGGATTTTTGTGCTGACTCTGGCTATTAATAGTAAGAATTAAAAACATGAGGTAAATATTGAAAAGGAATAGATATAATTGCCGTTATTTACAGATACAATTTCCAAAAAGTTCCCAGAGAATAAACTGAAAAACTAATAGAAACAAAATAAGGATGTAGTCAGGTGTCTGGATGAGAGATTTGTAGCTTTTCAGTGTGCCAGCAGTAATCCGCTCAGACGTCAGTAAATATCTCATTCACCTTTCAGACAAAAAACAAAAAATGCCTTGAATAACTATAACCAGAAATACGTAAAACAGATATGAAAACATCCTGCTAAAGGGTGTGAAAGAATGTGATACTTACTACATTCCAAGATGCAGTTTTTCATTTGTTCTTCCTGAAAAACCATTATGTTGATGTGCATTCCAGTGTTACAATTATGTATCAGTCTAAGGAAAATCAGATGAAATGTTCAAATTAAACCATGAAGGGGCATTGGCAGAGGAAGAGACAATTAGGGTCAGTGGAGCAAAGCAGAGCTAGAGGGAGAAGTGAGGAAGAGGAGGGATTGGGGAAGTGATGCCTGTCCGTCCCACAGGAAGCAAACGCTGACACCCAGTTCCCAGCATACCTACAAAAAACTTCAGGTCTGCCTCATAGCACATTCCTCATCACCATAAAACTGTGATGGACCCCAGTGTGCGAGGAGCTTTTGCAAAACAGGCAGAAGACAGTAGCTAGATGGGCCAAGGGTCCCAGCCACCCATGGCCCTCCCTCTCCTCGAAGACCTTTGGCTCCTACACCACCATCGTCAGCACTCTGCTCAGCTCCTGGTGTGTATCACCACGCGTTCACCAGCAGACCCCACGTCAGGAGTCCCGTCTGGTCTGGTGTCCACCAGGGGTGTGGGGAAGGCGTGCTGCCTGGCTGGCCGCAGAGCCAAATGGAACATGGCACTGCACAGGCAGTCTGTGGCTGTATCCTGCTGGAAAGCGTGTGTGTGGGTCTAAGACGTGTATGTAATAGAAACGTTTTCAGAAGCGTTAGAGCTTCATTTTTAAGTTCAGAGTAATGAACTCATAGTCTGAATTTCCTCATTTTTCTGTTGAATATACATAACTTTTAAATAAAATGAAATGCAAAACAACAGTTCTAAAAGTTAAGCAGTTCTTGGTATGGCTTCTATGGATTAAAAGTTTCCAAATGATATTCTGTGCCACAGTCAATGCAAAATCATGCTGCCGTGTTCCGTGTGGGAAGTGTGCTTCAAGAAGGTTGTGAGAAAATCAGCAAGCTCTACGGAGACCTGAAGCACCTGAAGACATTTGACAGGGGTGAGCAGACCGCGGGCTCCGCGCACACGACTGGGCCCTGCGTTTTGCAGGGTGGGCTGGTGTCTATCCGGTCAGTGCTGACTTAACTGCATGCTTGCTGTCTGGAGGGGTCCTGGCCCACAGCTATAAAGCCACCACCAGGAAAGGCTCTGTGGACTAGCAGGTACGGGCTGACAGCTTGGAGGGCCCATGTGACTGCCCCTGATGGATCCTCATGTGTCCCCAGGAATGGTCTGGAACACGGACCTGGTGGAGACCCTGGAGCTGCAGAACCTGATGCTGTGTGCGCTGCAGACCATCTACGGAGCAGAGGCACGGAAGGAGTCGCGGGGCGCGCATGCCAGAGAAGACTACAAGGTGCGCCTTCTGGCCACGCCCACCTGCACCTGCCGTTTTCTCCCACCTGGTGGGATTCAACCCCACCCTGCATTTTCTCTGCGCTTCATTCCATTTCCCCAAAAGTAAATCCAAAAAGTACCTTTTCTCCCTGGTAACATTGATCCCTGAGTTCTCGCTGTCTTCTGCAACACTGACCTTTGCTTTGCCTTGGGTCAGAATCCACTGATGCCAGCAGTGGCATCTCCAAGCCAATGTGCTTTGCAGTTGGAAGGCCCAGGTTAGCAGTGCAGCCAGAGTAGCATGGCTAGGAAATGCTAGTTTATTAAAGAATGAGTCTGTCATCTTTTGAGACCTGCCAGGGGTCCGGGAAGGGTCTTACAGATCCTGCGCTTTGGTGACCTGCGCTGGGGCCTGGGAAAGGTCTTATAGATCCTGAGCTTTGGTGACCTGCCCTGGGGTCTGGGAAAGAACACAGTGAATGGGAAAATCACTTGTATTTACTGTGAAATGTTATTGATTCACCCTCCACTAGAATATGCTGATGGCCATAGTCACTGCTCAGAACTTGTTCTTCCTCCTTGTACATATTAAGAGTCTTTCCTGCAAAGTATATGAATCCGTGTTTGCCAGAATACAGATAGTAGCATACATTTATTATTATTATTATATTTTTATTAATATTTTTGAGATGGAGTAGTCTCGTTCTGTCACCCAGGCTGGAGTGCAGTGGCGCGATCTTGGCTCACTGCAACTTCCACCTTCCAAGTTCAAGCAATTCTACTGCCTCAGCCTCCTGAGTAGCTAGGACTACAGGTGCACACCACCACACCCGGCTAATTTTTGTATTTTTAGTAGAGACAGGGTTTCACCATGTTGTCCAGGCTGGTCTTGAACTCCTGACCTCAAGTGAACCACCCACCTCAGCCTCCCAAAGTGCTAGGATTACAGGCATGAGCCACTGTGCCCTGCCAGTAGCATAAATTTAGTTGATCACAACAAGTTTTAATTAGAATATAAGCCAGGTACAGTGGCTCACACCTATAATCCCAGCATTTGGGAGGCCGAGGCAGGCAGATCACTTTAGCCCCAGAGTTCTAGACCAACCTGGGCAACATGGCAAAACCTGTCTCTAAAAAAAACTAAAAAATTACCAGCTGCTCAGGAGGCTGAGGCAGGATGATTGATTGAGCTGGGGAAATCAAGGCTTCAGTGAGCTGTGATCCCACCACTGCACTCCAGCGCACGTGACATAGCGAGACCCTGTCTCAAAAAAAAAAAATTTTTTTTTTTAATGGAAACATGCTGAAAGAAAAGGTTGAGGTAGTCTCCCAGAGCATGGAGTAAAAAGACAAAGTATCTGATAAACTCTTAGGTACATGAAGGATATCTACGGGAAAATGCAGGCATGGACTACTCTGGACTCACTGCTGACTGCACCACTGGCCAGCCGTGTGGCCTCAGTGGGTTCTCAGCATGTTGACGGTGCCACCCTCCTGGGCTGAAGTGGAAATGGAATGAGTTCTAGGACGTGTCTCTTACATCATTTTAACATTTGCCGTGTTTCTCTGTATTGCTCTGTTAGAGTAATAAGAAATGTGATGATGTTTCTGGCCTCAGGTGCGGATGGATGAGTACGATTACTCCAAGCCCATCCAGGGGCAACAGAAGAAGCCCTTTGAGGAGCACTGGAGGAAGCACACCCTGTCCTATGTGGACGTGGGCACTGGGAAGGTCAGTGTGGACTTTGTTCTCACCACAGCCCAACACCCACACGGCCCCACCCAGGTCTGCAGGCTGGCCTTGCTGATGGTGAACAGGGAGGAGCAGGCCAGGTGTAAGCCAACACTGACAGATGTGAGGCACCACTGAGAAAGCACTCTGTCCGTCAGGCTTCTGGCTGGAGACAGAATCCAGTGCCTGCGAGCGGTCAGAGGAGCTTTAGGAAGGGTTGCTCCGTGGTGTGGGCCAGATGGAAGTCACTGGACAGGAGCAAGTGTCCAAGGCCTGGTGGCAGCAGAGGAGGTGATGATTATAGACCTAGCGAGAAGTCAAGGTCTGGGGTGGGGACACACAGCCACTACCAGAAACCTGTCCCAAGCCAAGGGAGCCCAGAAGAGACCATGCCCCTCTCTTCCCATGGGCTGGGCCACCTGGAAGCAGCAGCAGGGGGACTGACGGATGCAGTGCACCCTTAGCATCCCCTGGGCACTGAGCAAGCAGAGAAGGGCAGAAAGTGAGGTGGGGGTTGGGTGAGCAGCATCCTGGTAACAGCCAGCCGAGGGCGTGCTGGGGGCTTGCAGCCCTGTTCCACGCAAGCACAGTTTACTGTGTGGCATTGCCACTGGGCATTAAGATTCAGAAATAATGAAGATGGAAAGCTTATACCCTTAAGCTTTTCATAGCTTGTAAGAGATAGTGGTATAATCATTTACCTGCATCTGTGGATGTTTCATTTGGACTCTCACTATCATTTACTGTGTCTGTAATTTAGACAATCGGTCATTTTCAGGGTTTATCATGAAGGCCATTTTCTGTTAGTATATAAAAATCACACTTCACTTGCTTAGCACAAGTCTGTTTTTAGTGTTTCCGGGTTTGGGTCTTTTTGTTTTGTTTTGTTTTTGTGTTTTCTGAGATAGGGTCTCACTCTGTTGCCCAGGCTGGAATATGGTGGCTCGGTCTCATCTCACTGCAGCCTCAACCTCCCCCGGGCTCAAGTGATCCTCCCACCTCAGCCTCCCAGGCACGTGCCACCATGCCTGGCTAAGTTTTGTATGTTTTGTAGAGACAGGGTTTCACCATGTTGCCCAGACTAGTCCCGAACTCCTGAGCTCAAGTGATCCACCTGCCTTGACCTCCCCAACAGGCATGAACCAACATGGCTGGCTAGTTCTGGTGATTTTTCAAGAAATACATACTCATTTTAGAAAGTACAAAGAGATTGAAATAGCTCACTAATCAGAGATGACCCATTATGGTTTTAAGTTTCTTTGTATGTGTGCCTACCTTTTACTGTGTGTGCATATTTAATACACAGCTTGAGTATTCCTTATCTGAAATCCTTGGGCCAGAAGTGTTTTGGATTTCAAGCCCGTTCAGACTTTGGAATATTTGCATTATACTTACTGTCTGACCATCCCTAATTGGAAGATCTGACTCCATGGCGCATTTCTTTTGAATGTCATATTGGTGCTCAGAAGGTTTCAAGTTTTGGAGAAGTTCAGATTTTTGGATTAGGGGCGTTCAACGTATATAAATATTTACTTTGAAGCAGAAAAACTGGAAGCAGATGGCTTGAACATAAAGTGTTTTGGTATGTACGCGCGTTCTCCCACTTTTTGTGGGAGCATTTTTGTAAAGCACTGAGACTCTTGCACAATGTCATTTTCGTGGCTCTATTCCACTCTACGTATTTACCCTCATTTACACAGTTCCCCGTTGTGCATGACAGTGTCATTTTCGTGGCTGTATTCCACTCTGGATTTACCGTCATTTACACAGTCCCCCGTTGTGCATGTGGATCATTTTTGAATTTGTTATTGAAAAATACTACAGCAAATACCTTTAAGTTCCCCTGCTGTAAATCTTTTTTTTTTTTTTTTTGAGGCGGAGTTTTGCTCTTATGCCTAGGCTAGAGTGCAGTGGCATAATCTGGGCTCACCGCAACCTCCGCCTCCCGGGTTCAAGCAATTCTCCTGCCTCAGCCTCCCAAGTTGCTGGAATTACAGGCATAAGCCACCATGCCCAGCCCGTAAATCTACTTTTATAGTTAAAATATTTAAAAAGGAACACAAGAGATGGCTTTTTGTACATTTTGTGCTTAACTTACCACTAACGCTTCTTTTCAAGGTCACTCTGGAATATAGACCCGTAATCGACACAACTTTGAACGAGGCTGACTGCGCCACCGTCCCCCCAGCCATTCGCTCCTACTGAGGAGACAAGATGCGGTGATGACAGAAGCAGCTTTTGTAATTATGTATCATAGCTCATGCACATGTTCATGTCATAACTGTCT
The DNA here is from genome assembly GCA_963573385.1 of Cacajao melanocephalus. NCBI lineage: Eukaryota > Metazoa > Chordata > Mammalia > Primates > Pitheciidae > Cacajao > Cacajao melanocephalus. The sequence continues at coordinate 8,714 of CAUYLG010018013.1, read as the reverse complement.
TTGTAAGCTTCTGCACTCTGGTGAAGAAGAAGTCCATTGAAGGGACATTGGCACCCAGCGGCCAGGAGCCTGCCAGGAACCCAGTGGCCAGGGACCGCAGCACTTATCTTTGTCCCTCCCTTCGTTCTTGTGAGACCATAAAACTGGACACAGCTCTAAAATAAAACATAGATGAACAAACTTTCTTTTATTTCCAAATCCACTTAAAATATTTTACTGTTATGATATTAGTCATATTTGTTGACCTAAAATACCAAATGTAATCATCTTTGCATTCTGTTGCATCAAAATCCAGATATTTTGTTGCAGTTTCTTTCTTCTTCTTCTCCTTTTTTTTTTTTTTTTTGAGACGGGGTCAGTGCAGTGGTGCAATCTCAGCTTACTGCAGCCTCAGACTCCTGGGAGGCTCAAGTGATCTTCCCGACTCAGCCTCCCGAGCAGTTGGGGCTATAGGTGTGCAGCAGCACGCCCAGCCAGTTTATTTTTTAATTGTAGAAATGGTCTCACTATGTTGCCTAGGCTGGTCTCAAACTCCTGGGCTCAAGTGATCCTCCGTCCTTGGCCTCCCAAAGTGCTGGAATTATAGGTGTGAACCATCATGCCTGACTTGATGTAGTTTATTTCTAAGTTCAAATTGATGTTGACAGACGGTTTACGACGTAAGCGTGTCCTCAGTTATTTAAATCAGGGCTCCCCAGTCCCTAGGCCGTAGATTATTACCAGCCCATGGCCTGTGAGGAACCAGGCCGCACAGCAGGAGGTGAGCAGACCAGTGAGCCTGACTGTGTGAGCTCCACCCCGTCAGATAGCAGTGGCATTAGATTCTCTTGGGAGCACAAACCCTATTGTGAACTGCGCATGCAAGGGATCTGGGTTATGCGCTGCTTATGTGAGTCTAATGCCGATAATCTGAGGGAACCGTTTCATCCCCAAACCATCCCCCATCCCCACACTTGTCCCTGGAAAAAGTGTCTTCCATGAAACCAGTCCCTGGTGCCAAAAAGGTTAGGGACCACTGGTTTAAGTAACCAAATACTAAAGGAACTGAAGTAGAAGTAAATGGGCTGCTGCTTTTCTTTTAGGCTGTTCTTTTTATAGGACAATGGCAAGTACTTCCAAGTTTGTCATTAGAAAATAATTTTAGGTTGATGCAAAAGTAATTGCGGTTTCTGCCATTACTTTCAATGGTCAAAGCCACAATTACTTTTGCACCAACTTAATATTATAAATTTGTTCCTTAAAGTGTATTTTTTTTGTAAGGAAACCCCTTTTTTTTTTTTTTTGAGCTGTAGTCTCGCTCTGTTGCCCAGGCTGGAGTGCAATGTTGCAATTTCGGCTCATTGCAACCCCCGTCTCCTGGGTTCAAGCAATTCTTCTGTCTCAGCCTCCTGAGTAGCTGAGATTACAGGTGTGTACCACCACGCCCAGGTAATTTTTTATATATATTTTTAGAAGAGACCGTGTTGGTCAGGCTAGTCTCAACCTCCTGACCTCGTGATCTGCCCGTCTAGGCCTCCCAAAGTGCTGGGATTACAGGTGTGAGCCACCGTGCCTGGCCCAAGAAAAACCTTTTTCTTCTATTAATTTTTTTTTCTTGGTAGAGACGGAGTCTTGCCATGCTGCCCAGGCTGGAGAGCAGTGCTGTGATCTCGGCTCACTGCAACCTCCACCTCCTGGGCTCCAGCAGTCCTCCCACCTCAGCCTCCCAAGGAGCTGCGACTACAGGCGTGAGCCACCATGCCTGCCAATTTTTATATTTTTTGTAGAGATGGGGTTTCACCATCTTGCCCAGGCTGGTCTTAAACTCCTGGGCTCAAGCAGTCCTCCTTCAGCCTCCCAGAGTGCTGGGATTATAGGTGTGAGCCACTGCCAGAAAACCTTTTCCTAAGACAAGGCAGGTTTTACATTATACTTAGCCCTTTTTTTGTGTTTTGAATGATGTCTTTTTTGGCAGTGCACAGCTGAGAACCCCACATCACAGAAGACAGGAAAGTTGTGCTGCGCCCATGTGATGGGCACTCCTCAGCACTGAGAAGGAATGCAGTGTTGGCACACACAGCAGCTTGGCTCAATCTGAAAGCCACTACACTGAGTTAGAGAAGCCAAATGAAAAGAGTGCGGGCCGTGTGACTCCACGTACAGAGAGGGTCGAGATGCTTCCTGCCTGCGTAATGGAAAGCAGATCGTGGTTCCCTGCAGACTAGCAGGAGCAGATTCCAAAGGCACAGGAAGAAGCTTGCGGGTAGAACGTGTTCAATCCCTTCTGCACATCACACCACAAAAACAGCTGGTAATAAAAATGCTAACCAAAGAAAACAGGCGAAACTAGGATAAAATGTCTCACCTGTGTGACTGGTAAACAGGCAGGTTTGCTGTCAGGCTTCGTTTACGAAGCTGTGGGGTACAAGGACTCAGTCACTGGAGTGCAGATGCTGCAGCCTCATGGAAGAGGATTTGGCAGCGTCTCACAAAACTGCATGGCATTTGCCCTTTGACTTAGCAAGTCTAGGAATCTGTCTCTAAAACACTCTGGCAGAGAAATGAAAGTTCTCTTCACAGCCTGAGTGTGTTTGTAACAAAGTTCGTCACCGTGGCGTTTGTGATACTGGAAACAATACAAACATCCCTCCGTCGGGGACTAGGGCCGTTAATTCCCACAGTGAGTGACTCAGTACAGCAAGAAGGGATGAGGAAGGCCTCCTGCTGAGGGGCAGAGCACATATGATATAATGCAAATATAAACTAACGTGGTTGCTGTGGGGGATAGGGGTCGGTGGTGGAAAAAAAACTGAAATAGATTCTGAAGTAATACTTTGGACTTTGAAATTGTAAATGTTTTACTTATTACCAAACTAAGTTTTTAAGGTAGTCCCTAAAATTGAAAAAATAGAATCTGAAATGAATGAATCTGATTGCCTTGGATTGCATTCTACGAGGCATCAGCCCAGAGACCAAAATTTGGAAGGTGGCCCTGATCAGTAGCTGAAGGGAATGGGAGGTGAGACAGGAAAGAGGAGGCGGCACGGGGCGTCCAGGAGCCGGGTCCCACGTGGGCAGCTGGGCCCGTGCTCACTGTGGGGGCTGGTGCATTCTTTCGCCAGCCCACGCTCCACAGGTTCAGGACAGTCCGTTCCAGGCACACTCAGCCCAGTCCATCCGGGACATGCTCCTGCCAGCAGAGAAAGCCCCTAGGGAACGTCGCAGGTGCTGTGGCGTCAGAGTCCAGTTTGAGTCTGAGGAGTGCCCTGGCGCTGGCGGGGCTGGGCAGCATCATGGGTTTCTGCGACCCAGCTGCACATCAGGCTGGTGATAGTCACGCAGCCTGTGATTCCCTGCATCATCCGACCATCTCTAGAACACAGCACTTCAAGTGTGCAAATTCAGTGAGCCATAAAGACAAATAGAGCCACTGAAATCCTAAATTTCAGTCAATCATCTCATTGTCACTTGTCTTATTAGTATTAACCCTTTGAAATTATGTGTGGTGGGAGTTGAAGCTAATAACTAATTATGTTAACGCTAAAACGAAGGTTTTTCTGGCCAGGAGTGGTGGCTCATGCCTGTCATCCCAGCATTTTGGGAGGCTGAGGCGGGCAGGTCACCTGAGGTTGGGAGTTTTAAGACCAGCCTGAGCAATATGGAGAAACCCCATCTCTACTGAAAATACAAAATCAGCCAGGCGTGGTGGCGCCTGTAATCCCAGCTACTAGGGAAGCTAGGGCAGGAGAATTGCTTGAACCCAGAAGGCAGAGGTTGCGGTGAGCTGAGATCACGCCACTGTGCTCCAGCCTGGGTGACACGCGTGAGACTCCATCTCAATCAATCAATCAATAAAATATTTTTCTGTGAAAAAAGAGGTGTAAAACGATACACTAAATTTGAAACAGAAATGTAAGCGTAAACTCATTTGTTCTTTTCACATACACACATTTCCCAGCTCTGCCCCAGTGGCAGCAGACACGTCAAGCACCTAGACTGCAGTCTCTAATAAACCACGAATTCCTGGTGATGGTTTCAAAGCCAAAACCAACCAAACAAAAGCATGTGATTGGTCACTTTTGGAGGTAACTAGGGCACTAACTCCTAACCCTGAGAATGGACGCTTGAAGGAAGAGAAGCGTTATCCTGCCTTTTCTCCACAAATCACAATTCAGGGAAACCTAGTTGATTAGGACACGTTCTTTATGGAAGAAATTCCTGCAAATAAGTGAGTGAAGAATGCGAGTTAGACAACGGTCAGATTGCAACCTCCAATGCCATGGTTCTCCAAGGTGTGTAACAGGATCACCTGGAGGGACCCTACCCCAGAACTTCCATTCAGTCCTGGTTAGGCCTGAAAATTGGCATTTCTGACATGCCCAGGGACCACAGTTTGAAAACCTCCATGGATGACACGGTCCAATAAACGGAAAAACAACAGGTGGAGACCCCTGGCAACCTCCGTCAGCTTCGTCCCAGCCGCCAGTGAGAAAGTAAATCCCCAAGCGTTTTGTAAACTAAGAATAGTATTAACTTGGGTGTTTGAGCAAACATTTAAGTGTTAGGACAAAGAATTAAAAAGTAGAACAGGCTGCAGGGCGTGGTGGCTCACGCCTGTCATCCCAGCACTTTGGGAGGTGGAGGCAGGCAGATCACCTGAAGTCGGGAGTTCAAGACCAACCTGACCAACATGGAGAAACCCATCTCTACTAAAAATACAAAATTAGCTGGGCGTGGTGGCACATGCCTGCAATCCCAGCTCCTCAGGAGGCTGAGGCAGGAGAATCACTTGAATCCAGGAAGCAGAGTTTGCGGTGAGCCGAGAACACGCCATTTCACTCCAGCCTGGGCAACAAGAACAAAATTCCATCTCAAAAAAAAAAAAAAAAAACAAACAAACTAGCACAGGCACCCCTGAAGCATGATAGGATGGCAATGGAAAGGCTGATTTAGTTTCCGAGAAATAATTGCTGGGCAGCTTCCTTGTGTGTGTGTCTACTAAGGAACCAGAAACAAACCTTCAGACAGTTTTCATGAGTTCTGAGACCAAGAAAACCAGTGGGCAGTAGGTGCTCTGAAAATGTAAATTTTTATAGCACTCCACGAATCACTGAGTCATGGAATGATGTTTCATATTGAAAATGTTTCGTAAATGTGGGTTTCAAGGTTTCAAAATGAACCCATACTTGTTAGGAGAAAGGACAAACCAAAGAAGTAAAATAATTGGGTCAATATAAAAAGAAAGTAGAATGTTGCCCAGAGAGAAGGCGTGGATAATCCCGAACACGGATCAAAGGCAGCCCAAAGGGGAGCTGTGTCTGAGATGCTCAGGCCTGCACTGGACTGCGCAGCTGCGGAACGGTGGCATCCGGAAAGTTCCACCGGCCAGCACTGATGTGGCCTTTGCACACGCCCTCTCACACTGAACAGCACCTATTTGAGTGTCCACTAAGTGAAACATCTGTGTGAAAAGCAGTATTTGGTAGAAGAGCAAAAAAGAGGGGAAAAAAATTAAAAAGTGGTAGATCATTCTCTTCCATACTGAATTCTGGCAGAAAAATGTTGGAAGGAAGACGGAAGCCACAGGAGAAAATAGTCCCAAGACAGGAGCGGGTGCCAGGCATGGTTGGCTCTGTCCCTGGAATTCCATGGCTGGAATCTGGAAAAAGGGAAAGTGACTGAAAAAGGAAAGATTCTGTGTGCAAATGTCATGATGCAGCGGTCAGTGATCCTGAGAAAACAGCTGAACCCAGGTGGCTCCGGAGGGTTGGGTGCTGTCCGATGCGTGTGCAGATGTGGACTTGTGTATGCGGGTTCACCCGAAGGACAGATGGTCGTCCGTTCATTCAGCACACACTTGTCCAGGGCCTCTATGTGCTAAAGACATCAGATGCACAAGAGGGTGCCCTGTGGAAAGCCCCAGGAATACAAGCGCCCGGAAACATTTAGAAAGATTCTAAGGAGGCTCACACATGTAATCCCAGCACTTTGGGAGGCCGAGGCGGGTGGATCATGAGGTCAGGAGTTGGAGACCAGCCTGGCCAATAAGGTGAGACCCTGTCTCTACTAAAAATACAAAAATTAGCTGGGCGTGTGGAGGGTGCCTGGAGTCCCAGCCGCTTGGAAGGCTGAGGCAGGAGAACTGCTTGAACCAGGGAGGCAGAGGTTGCAGTGAGCCAAGATCAAGCCACTGCACTGCAGCCTGCACAACAGAGTGAGACTCCTCTTTTTTTTTTTTTCTCTCTTTTTCTTACCCTGATTTTACAACCAGAGACTCAAAAAAAATTCTAAGGAAAACAGAAAAGGTATCTTCAAATTAGCTCAGAGAAATTAGACCGAAGGAAAGACCCACCCAGTCTTTGGATACATCATGTGATTAACGTTAACACAGGGAGGAAAGTGATATCTTTCAGTTAGTTTCTCAACTCCTGGAAAGCTTAGAACAGACCTGGTTAGGAAGAAATTGAATCCCAGGCAGGTGAGGAGATAGTGGTACCTGGATGCTCCAGTGATTGAGTCAGCAGAACCAGGGGTGGGAGGTGAGCTTTTTGTCGGCAGATGGTGGTTTCCACTGTAGCTTTGTCCCCTGGGGACGGGACTCAGGCAGCATCCCCCAACAGTGGCAGTACCCCCACCTCTGAGAATGTGGAGAGGACGTGGGGAAGGCACTGTTGTCCCACGCAGCACAGCCCAGACAGGATTCAGGGCTGGAGGCTCCTTACAGTCAGTTGCGGAAAAGGCAGGGCCTGCAGCAGCGTGGATTGTGTAGGTATCAGGCCAGTGTCTCTTGTTCTAGACTCGCCCATTTGGACGTTGACATGAGTGCGCATGCAGGGTGTTCTTTAAACCCTAACTTCATAGTGATTGACCTCCCTTCAAGAGTCAGCCTTGCTGCCACTGAGACGACGTGGGAGAGGCACAAAAAGATCTGGGCTTGGATCTCCTCTTATTGCGTGCTTCACTTAGGCAAGTACCTTCTCTGAACTATGGTTTTCTCTTCAGCAAAATGTGGATGCGGTGCTGTGGCATGATGGGGGTGAAACAGAGTAACATATTTAAATATTCGGGTGGACTCCAGCTGGTTGCATTCATTAAGTGCGTCCTCCCTTGAACGAATGCATTTTCCACCCCTACAACTGAACGGAAAACGTAATTGAGCACTCCTGGGTGCCGTGCGTGACGACGGCTGTGGCACTCCAGGTTGGAGGCGCCGCCAGCAGTTGGTGGAGTCCAGATACTCGTTGGGACAGGGAGGCTGAGGCCTGCTGCAGGCAAGTTCTGGCTTCAAGTGATCCTCCCGCCTCAGCCTCCCAACTGGGATTACAGACGTGCGCCACTGCGTCCAGTGCTGAGCTGTTTCTCGACGAGGGTTCCCTGTAAAAGGAACTTCCAAACTGGGTCACAAAATTATAGTTGTGTTTTCAGAGTGCTGGAGAACAAAAAAGAAGCCAGTGCTGGGAGGGAGAATAAAGATGGACTTCAGAAACTACAGATTAAAGAGCTGTGGAAGATTCTAGAAAGGATTCTTCAACAAGTAATATGAATACTTTGTCAATGAAGAGAGTGAAACTCTGAAATATTTGAAGAGATTTATTCTGAGCCAAACAGAGCGACCATGCCTGTGACACAACCCTCAGGAGGTGGTCGGGGTGCAACTTGGTTTTATGCATTTTAGAGACATCAATCAAATCTATTCAAGATACACATTGGTTCAATCCAGAAAGGCGGGACACCTCCAGGTGGGGGCTTCTGGGTTATAGGTAGATTTTAAAATGTTCTGGTTGGCAATTGGTTGAGAGTTATCACCAACAGAAAGGAATGTCTGGGTTATGATAAGAGGTTGTGTTTTATCAGGCAGATGAAGCCTTGGGGTAGCAGGCTTCAAAGAGAAGACACGGTATTTATCATCAGACTTAAGGTCTGCGTTGGCTTTCCCTGAATTCCAAAACGGAGGAGGGCACAGGGAGGCATGTCCAACACCCCTTCATGTCACGGCCTGAACCAGTTTTTCAGGTAACTTTTGTAGGGCCGTAGGGGCCCCAAAGGGTCGTAGGGTGTCCCTTATGCTGAGCTGAGGTGCCGGATCCGAGAAGTAAAGAGACAGGACGCTGAAGAACTGGTGAAGAGCATCTGGACTTGGGGGACCACGCCACCTGTGAGCGGAGATCGGCGAGGGCCCCCCCAATACCCTGAAGCATCTGTATTTATTAGGTAGAATTAGGGGGCAGAGTCATGAGTGAGGTCATCATCTACAGGCTTAGTAATAGGGCATACATAATCACATCAGTCACAAGCAAGGGGGCCACCCCATTACGTGACTTGGGCAGAGAGGTGGGCCATGCCCAGTAGGGCGCCGTGTCGTGCGCAGTAGTAGAAGATCATGTACAGAAAAGGGGTCCACCCCCATTAAGTCACCAACACAAGGAGGTGGGCTGTGTGCAGCAGGTGTCCTACGCAGCACTTCTTATCTGGGGCTGGAGACTTCAAAGGATTTCTAATAGAAAGATACCGTAAGCCAATGCAGTGGGAGCTGACAGACGTGTGCTCTTCTCTTAAGATATTTATGGGAGGATGATTTGAGCTAGCACAGAAGCGAGAAAAGACTGACAGGGTGTACAGCCGCCGTGACTGCTCACACCAGAGGGGTTCTCCTCCCTCGGTGACTTCCAGGATCTCAGGCCTGAGGCCGACTTTCCACAGGAACTGGATGCAAAGTACTACGACTCCTTCATCAG